>CM072166.1:147180-225026 GCA_036850595.1 Rhyacichthys aspro | reverse complement strand
GTAGAGCTGCTCGTGTTGAGTCTGTTTCAGGATGAAGTTAATAACAGCAGGAAGGTCCTTCAGAGCCATCTCATCGTGACTGGAATTAAACAGAAATACACTCATGAATACTAACGAGGACCCAGTACTCATGAATACTAACGAGGACCCAGTACTCATGAATACTAACGAGGACCCAGTACTCATGAATACTAACGAGGACCCAGTACTCATGAATATTAATGAAGAGCGGGGTTCCTCACCTGAAGCTCCAGAACTCGTCCTGGTCCGGGGACAGTGAGGTGTGTCTTCTGGACCAGGTGTTCCCTCGACTGTTCCCGATCCAGACGTCGAAGCCCGACTCCGAGAGGAAGAAGGCCAGGCTGGACTCGGGAGGGTTCGTGACCCAGTTACTGCCCGCAGCCAAGAGTCCGTGTTGGAGCAGCACCGGGACCCGAGCTGTGGGACGGGGTGAGACCATTCAGGACCAGATCTGAGGCTCAGGACAGAGCTGGACCAGAACCAGGGACAGTAGATCTCTCTGGTCCTGGTCCTGGTCCTGGTCCTGGTCCTGATCCAGACTCACCTCCAGTGGGTCCTTTAGACCCGTGTGGGATGCGGTTGACTGAGAGGATGTAGCCGTCCTCCGTCAGCACCTCGTGCTCCTCTGAAGGAAACCCCCACCTCTGAATGATCTCTGACTGAAATACATCCAACAGAGAAGAAACCAGGACTAAACCAGGTCTAAACCTGGTCTAAACCAGGTCTAAACCAGGTCTAAACCAGGTCTAAACCAGGACTAAACCAGGTCTAAACCAGGTCTAAACCAGGACTAAACCAGGTCTAAACCAGGTCTAAACCAGGACTAAACCAGGTCTAAACCAGGTCTAAACCAGGACAAAACCAGGTCTAAACCAGGTCTAAACCAGGACTAAACCAGGTCTAAACCAGGTCTAAACCAGGACTAAACCAGGTCTAAACCAGGACTAAACCAGGTCTAAACCAGGTCTAAACCAGGTCTAAACCAGGTCTAAACCAGGACTAAACCAGGTCTAAACCAGGTCTAAACCAGGTCTAAACCAGGTCTAAACCAGGACTAAACCAGGTCTAAACCAGGACTAAACCAGGTCTAAACCAGGACAAAACCAGGTCTAAACCAGGTCTAAACCAGGACTAAACCAGGTCTAAACCAGGACTAAACCAGGTCTAAACCAGGACTAAACCAGGTCTAAACCAGGTCTAAACCAGGACTAAACCAGGTCTAAACCAGGACTAAACCAGGTCTAAACCAGGTCTAAACCAGGACTAAACCAGGTCTAAACCAGGACTAAACCAGGTCTAAACCAGGTCTAAACCAGGTCTAAACCAGGACTAAACCAGGTCTAAACCAGGTCTAAACCAGGACTAAACCAGGTCTAAACCAGGTCTAAACCAGGACTAAACCAGGTCTAAACCAGGTCTAAACCAGGACTAAACCAGGTCTAAACCAGGTCTAAACCAGGACTAAACCAGGTCTAAACCAGGTCTAAACCAGGTCTAAACCAGGACTAAACCAGGTCTAAACCAGGACTAAACCAGGTCTAAACCAGGTCTAAACCAGGACTAAACCAGGTCTAAACCAGGTCTAAACCAGGACAAACCAGGTCTAAACCAGGTCTAAACCAGGACTAAACCAGGTCTAAACCAGGTCTAAACCAGGACTAAACCAGGTCTAAACCAGGACTAAACCAGGTCTAAACCAGGTCTAAACCAGGTCTAAACCAGGTCTAAACCAGGACTAAACCAGGTCTAAACCAGGTCTAAACCAGGTCTAAACCAGGTCTAAACCAGGACTAAACCAGGTCTAAACCAGGACTAAACCAGGTCTAAACCAGGACAAAACCAGGTCTAAACCAGGTCTAAACCAGGACAAAACCAGGTCTAAACCAGGACTAAACCAGGTCTAAACCAGGACTAAACCAGGACTAAACCAGGTCTAAACCAGGACTAAACCAGGTCTAAACCAGGACTAAACCAGGTCTAAACCAGGTCTAAACCAGGACTAAACCAGGTCTAAACCAGGTCTAAACCAGGTCTAAACCAGGACTAAACCAGGTCTAAACCAGGTCTAAACCAGGTCTAAACCAGGTCTAAACCAGGTCTAAACCAGGACTAAACCTGGTCTAAACCAGGACTAAACCAGGACTAAACCTGGTCTAAACCTGGTCTAAACCAGGACAAAACCTGGTCTAAACCAGGACTAAACCAGGTCTAAACCAGGTCTAAACCTGGTCTAAACCAGGACTAAACCAGGTCTAAACCAGGTCTAAACCTGGTCTAAACCAGGACTTACGATGTTCATGTGCACTTCAGGGTCCAGAGGAGGAGTGGGACATTTAATGTAGACACAGTGGACGAAGGCAACGCAGAGAAACACGGAGAACAGTGAACGCAGCATCTCTGAAAACACAAAACAAATAAGTCTCTTTTCTCACTGATTTCACTCAGAGACAGATTAAACATTAAAATGTAGTTTTAAAGTTTTAAAGCTGTGTTTTTTTACACAGTTTAAACTGTCACGAGTTCAACACTGTTCTCCATTGACTTCTTTATTAAAGCTGTAAAAAACATAAAAATCTTAGACTTTTTGAACTTGTTCTTTGCTCAGTTTTCATCAGAAACACATAATCTTCAAAAAGATTCAATACAAATACAAATTTTCCAAATAAATGAAAACAGTTCTTGTTAAAGTGACTGGTTTATTTATTTATTTATCACTTAAAAACTGACCAAACTCTGTAATAAACCATTTAAGGCCATTTAAAACCACTTAAAATCCATCCAAATCTGATTATAACTAGATTAAATCTGCTTAAAACCAGTTCAAGTCTGAGTTAAACCAGTTAGGACTCGTCTAAATCCTGTTGTGACCACTTTTGTGAGAGAAATGCATGAGTTTCACAAAGCTCTCCTAAAATGGCCGCTGGACTCAAATCTGAATCTGGCTCTGTTTGAGTCACTGTCACGTTGTTGGTTTATTGATTTTGCAAAGAAACAGTATATTATCCTCGTCTCACCCTTTTTCACATTTTAAATATTAAACGTTGTCTTGACCTTTGATCTATTTCAGTTCAAAGCAAAGGTCACTTCCTCATCAGATATTTATTCATATTTCTCAAGCATTAGTCAGTGTCAGAGGATTTGAAAAGTCTAAAGTGAGAATATGACTCTGTTTTTTTACAGAAGTGAGAGTTTATTCCGACAGACGCGACCTCTGACCTGATTCTGAACAAACTCCACAGAATTAAACCAAAGAACCTTCTCTTTTCACAAACACTGCTGCTGTTCTCTCGACTCGCTCCAGATCGGATCAATTAACATTTATTTAACTCACACAGTCTAGTTATATTCAGACTAAATCCACCCAAAACCCGTTAAGTCCAAGATGAACCACTCAAGACTCATCTAAATCCAATTTGTACAAGTTTAAATCTGTTCAACATTGGTTTAAGAAGGTTTCAAAAACACTTAAAACCAGTCCCAATCCTGTTATAATCAGTTTAAATCCAAACAAAACCAATTTAAGTCCAAGATACACCACTTAAAACCAGTCTAGGCCCAGTTAGAACCAGTTTAAAGCCATTTAAACCCAGTGGGCATTAGTTTGAAAAGAAGAACACACAAAAAGACAAATGAAAGCAACACTAAAAACTCAGAGAAGTTAAGAAGATTGAATATTTGTTCACTTTGAGCAAGGCTTAAGTGGTTTTAGAGATTTATACAAAACAAATATATGAATATTGATTATATATTATAATTTTAAAGCCTCTAAGTGTCAGCCCTGTGACGAACTGGCCACTGTCCAGGGTGTACCCCGCCAAAGGCCCAAAGCTGCTGGGATAGGCTCCAGCCCCGCGACCCCACGAGTGGGATAAGCGGTAGAAGATGAATGAATGAATTTTAAAGCATTTTGGTTCTTTTAAATCACACAAACAGTATTAAGGATTAATAACTGTGTCACAAAAATCAATATATCTGTGATAAAATGAGCAAAGCTGCAGAAAACATGAAACAGATAAATGTTAAATAAACACAATCACTGGCCAAAGTTAATATAATGTACACTTAAACTTATTTTAGCTGAATATTGTGTAAATAACAGTTTTACATTAAGTTATTGTCACATTACTTTCTCTAAAATCCTCTGTTAAATCTTTTTCTCTTTGTTTCCAGAGTAAACCCAGAGAAAAAAAGAAAAGTCGTTGTTTTTATCTAAAATCTGATAAAACCTGCACAAATATTAACTGTCTCTGTTTATGTCTCCGGTCTCGGCTTTGTCACGGGTTTCCTTATGTTTTCAGTCACTTTTATGTGCTTTACAGTAAATTAAAGCCTATAAATAACTGCTGAATATATGTATTTATTTTTCTTTATTTTTTTAAAGCTGTTAAACTTTAGTAACCCGTTAATGAGCTGGTACTTCGTGTTCTTTTACTGTTTCGATCTAAAAACAAAGACTTATAAATGTAATGTCATCTCTTGTATTATTAGCCACATCTTTGTCTAAATGTTAAATTTCGTTTTCGACACAAATAAAACGACTTAAACCGGTTACAAAAGCTAAAGTCTGTCTCGAATCAACGCATATAATCCAGACCCAAAACGACTCATTTTAAGCTTGATTTTAACCGTTTTTCAGCTCGTATCGCGTTACAACTTCCTTCCTACAAAGTCCTTTTCACTAAAATACAGTTAATGAATAACGCCTTTGTGTGAGTTTTAAAGTGTTTTTAGGTTAAATAAACTCACCGGCGCCGCTCTGCTCTTTGCCCTGACTCTGAAGGAGAAACGCGGAAGAAGGGCGGAAGACAGCGCGGTGACGTCAGACACCAGCGTGGCTTGTGATTGGGCAAAGTCAGAGCGTCAAGCTACTTTTTTTGGTTCGTTTCAAGATGGAAAACAGCAAGAAAAGCAAAAATGACACTATTTTTCATCAAACGTGTTTGGAAACATTGAGTATATGAACTAAGATAAGAAACAAGTCAGATGTAACAAATGAAGAATTTAAATGAATTAAAAGACACGAAAAGTCCTTTACTACAGACTGGACTTTAGAATGTAACAGAAACAGAGCAGAAAAAAAAGATGCGTCCAAGGCCCATGTAACGGGTGTCATCCACAGGGCTCAACATTTAAAAAAAGTGTCTGGTTGGCCCGGGGAGCCGCCATTTTATTGTGACTCCCGGTGTCTCCAGGTGGCTCCGAGTGGCTCCAGGTGACTCCAGGGGCCTTGCTGGTCCAGGGCTGGAGACGATCCCAGCAGCTTTGGGCCTGAGGAGGGGTATACCCTGGACAATAGACAGTCAGTTGCAGGTTTAGCATTTAGACAAACAACCATTCACTCTCACATTCATCCACTAGGGCACTTTAGAGTCACCAATTCACCTGACCCCCTCCGGTCCTAGAACACCTTATAACACATAATCATTTATATTTACATATGTCATAATCCATCCACAAACATAAAACACACTTTACAAACCGGACATTAACACGCGGTTCAAATGTTCAGAAAAAACATTTATTCTGACAGTCCAGACCGGATGTCATGTCATGCTGTTGATTTTTGACTCGTGTTTAACTCAGAATAGTTTTGTTTGTCCCACACGTGACCTGTTTAATAACCACAACAGTCCCTCAGCTGCAGAACAGCACCCGGTTAGACCTGGTTAGACCTGGTTTAGACCTGGTTTAGACTCTGTTAGACCTAGTTAGTCCTGGTTTAGACCCGTTTCTACGCAGAGTCCTGGTCCAGTCCTAGTCCGGACCATGTCGCGGGTGCTGATTGTCGGCGCAGGTCTCACTGGGAGTCTGTGCGCGTGCCTCTTGAGACGACAGCTACAAAACCGAGTCCACATCCAGGTCTGGGACAAGTCCGGAGGAACAGGTGAGTCCAGGATAAGACCAGGTCAAAACCAGGACTGGACACCTGGGGGGGCTAGAGGTGAAAGGAGGTGAACGGAGGGGCTAATGCCATGCGCAGAAAAGATGACACTCCACGGCCAAATAAATCTGTCAAAGTGTGTTTTATATTTGGACTTTTGATTTGTTCAAATATTTTTTTCATTTCATTAAAAACATAACTTTTATGATTTTATTTATGTTCAACCTTATTCACAGTCCTTGACTCCTCTGTCCTCGTCTCCTCTGTCCTTGTCTCTTGTAGGAGGCCGTATGTCGACCAGTCGTTGCTCAGACTCTCTCTCGGTGGATATCGGAGCTCAGTACATCACTGCCACACCGTCCTACAGCAGACAACACCACAGGTCAGAGGTCACAGGTCAGAGGTCAGAGGTACCAGCACTTTCAGATCTGTCTCTGTCCAGTCTCCTCTCACACATTTTAAGGCTTCTTGACGTGAATCAAAGACAAAGTTCTAGTGTGTGTCCGCAGAGTCTCTCTCGGTCTTGTCCAGTTTCTACTCGGAGCTGGTCTCGGGGGGAGTCCTGGTCCTAATCCTGTTTTTATCTGGTCCTGTCCAGTTTCTACTCGGAGCTGGTCTCGGGGGGAGTCCTGGTCCCAATGCGATGCTCGGTCGAGGGTCTGCAGCAGAAAGAGGACTCGGTGAACTACGTCAGTCCCAACGGAATGAGCGCCATCGTCAAGCACTTCCTGCAGCAGTCTGGTAACATACACTCTTAGAAATGTTTTAAGAGGGATTAGAACAGGTTTTAGTTACATTTACTCACTTGTCTGTGTTAAATCCCAGGAGCTGATTTGCTGCTGCGGCGTCATGTGACCGGTCTGTTCCGCCGCGGTGCATTGTGGGAGGTGGAGTCTAAAGAGGGCCACAAAGAGAGCTTCGATGCTGTGATTCTGACGATGCCTGTTCCTCAGATTCTGCAGCTGAACGGAGACCTGCCCCAGAGTAAGACCTGCCCCAGACCTGCCCCAGAGTAAGACCTGCCCCAGACCTGCCCCAGAGTAAGACCTGCCCCAGACCTGCCCCAGAGTAAGACCTGCCCCAGACCTGCCCCAGAGTAAGATCTGCCCCAGACCTGCCCCAGAGTAAGACCTGCCCCAGACCTGCCCCAGAGTAAGACCTGCCCCAGACCTGCCCCAGAGTAAGATCTGCCCCAGACCTGCCCAAGACCTGCTCCAGACCTGCCCCAGACCTGCCCCAGAGTAAGACCTGCCCCAGACCTGCCCCAGACCTGTTCCAGACCTGCCCCAGACCTGTTCCAGACCTGCCCCAGACCTGCCCCAGACCTGCCCCAGAGTAAGACCTGCCCCAGACCAGTCTAGACTCTCCGTTTGTTCAGATGTAACATTTTGGACTGTTCTTATTTTAACTTGACTGTTAATATTCCTCTGTAATAAACATTTTTATGAGTGTCCACTGAGAGGAGAGTGGGGCGCATCTGTTGTAGTTCTGCTGCAGCAGCAGGGGGCGCTCTCAGCTCTGTTCTGTCTGTTGTAGTTCTGCCGCAGCAGCAGCAGGGGGCGCTCTCAGCTCTGTTCTGTCTGTTGTAGTTCTGCCGCAGCAGCAGCAGGGGGCGCTCTCAGCTCTGTTCTGTCTGTTGTAGTTCTGCCGCAGCAGCAGGGGGCGCTCTCAGCTCTGTTCTGTCTGTTGTAGTTCTGCCGCCGCAGCAGGGGGCGCTCTCAGCTCTGTTCTGTCTGTTGTAGTTCTGCCGCAGCAGCAGGGGGCGCTCTCAGCTCTGTTCTGTCTGTTGTAGTTCTGCCGCCGCAGCAGCAGGGGGCGCTCTCAGCTCTGTTCTGTCTGTTGTAGTTCTGCCGCAGCAGCAGAGGGCGCTCTTGTCCCAGGTCCAGTACTCGTCCCGGTTTGCTTTGGCCCTGTTCTTCTCCAAAGACCTGGACCTGGGTCTGGACTTTGGTCTGAAGTACGTCTCCGACAGCGACTGCATCAGATACTTCTCTGTGGAGCACCTCAAACGGGAAACGGGTCAGTCCTGAGAAAACCAGCTCTGATCCAACTAGAACTAGCTTTCTAGTTGATTGGATGTGTGAACCTGATCAAATCCATGTAAAACCGCTTCAAGTCCTGGTTTTATTCTGTAGACCTTTCAGATCTGGGGCCGTCTCTCGTGGTCCACACCAGTGTTTCGTTTGGAGCCAAACACCTGGAGAAAGACCTGAGTGAGATTCAGCCAATCATCTTAGAGGAACTGCGTAAGCTCCTCCCCTCACTGCCTCAGCCAATCAGCATCAAGACACACAAGTGGAGGTTCTCTCAGGTCAGTCTCGGCCAATCAGCATCGAGCTCCTCTGTATTTATTTCCAGCTCAGGTTTGTGTTTCCTGGTCCAGGTGCTGAGCGCTGTACCTGGCTGCCCGGGTCACATGACCGTCCTGGACCAACCACTGCTGCTTTTGGGCGGAGACGCCTTCACACACTCCAACTTCGACGGCTGCGTGGAGTCCGCTCTGAGCATGCTCAGTGCGCTCTCCGAGAGACTCACTGTGACGTCACACTGAGCGTGCTCACTGATGCCAAGTGCGCGTCCACACTAAGAACAGATCAGACTGAATTTGTAAAAGAGATTTAAATGTCTTTCTTTTTCTATTTCACACTAAAACAGTTTAACAAAGTAAAACAGGAAACAAACAAAAACCCACAAGAAAACAGCATTGATCTATAAAACACACAGGATTCATGGACTCAAACCAGCAGCTTTTCATGAACTGAACATCTGAGCTGTCCTCAAACCTGTTCCTCCAGATCTAATAAAAATACAAACTGATATTTTAATGAAACAACAGTGTTTCTGTCTGGATTCAAACTCATTACCTTTTGGAGCCCAAACCCTCCTCATTAAGTAAGTGTTAATAATTCTTAACAGTTTAAAATTAAAGTCAGATCCAGAGAAGTGTGGGATACAGGTGTCGGCCAATCAGAGAAGAGAACAAAGGGAGAGGAATGTGCTTTTCAAAAGCCTTAGAAAAGTGAACAGATGTGTATTTGTGCAGACTTTTGCATTTAAAAAATCATATGAATAAATAAATCTGACCAAAAAACAATTTATTTAGTTTAAAATGTGACACATTTAATGGAGTTTGAGTTTTGTAATAACACAAACCTGAATAAATGTATTAATTTTATTTATATATTTACATTTGCTCCAACAGAGCCCCCCACAGACAGGAATACAGGTGTTGCACCAGAAAGAGGTCATGTAAAATGATCGAGTTTATATTTGAACTGCAAGGTGCGCACATAACCTGTGGGGGGCGCTCTCAAACTGCGGCTGCGTCGAAGAAGAGCGTCACCAACACCAGCAGAAACCAACGTGAAACAGCAGTGAGTCTTTTCGTCTTATTTCTTCCATTTTAAGGATAAAACGCGCCTGTTTTCTGGGTTTGTCCGGTTGTACCACTCCGTCTGAATCTCACATAACGTTTTATCGTCTCCAGGAGAGTTTTTTTGAGAAAACGGAGCTGAAACTGTCAAAAGCAGGAAGGTCACCGGAGCTAATGCTAATGCTAATGCTGACAGATGTGCGGCGGCTACAATGCGACACTTTTTAGGCTTTAACTGTGACTTTAATGAGATTTGAGGTGTTTTAGTAATTTATAATAAGCAGCAGAAGAAAAAAAAATTTATTCACACCTGATTATGTGTTAAAAATTTGCAAATGAATCCTTTTCTGCTTGTCAGAAAAATGTCGTATTGAAGTTAACCTCGTGACCTAAGTCGTTTTTAATATTTTCTTGTTTATCAGTGCTCTGTTTATTGATATAAGTTTAAGCTATATCATTTTAAACTTCAGGATGTTTTCAGGTGTCTGTAGAAGAGTAGAATCCTAAAATGAAAGTGAAAACAGAAACCAGTTTAAACCTGTTTGTTTAGTTTCTGAACCAGTTGAAAAAAGTAAAATTATGCATGAAAGCTCTGCTCACGTACGTCCCTCTGGTTTCTGGTCTGTCTGGTTTTTGACGGGGCGCAATTAAACTCACCACTCTTTTTATGTCATCAGTTTGTCTGGATACATCTCCGGGCCCGACCCACGCTGGTGAGAGATGGTCCTGCGGGAGGTCCCGGTGGAGCAGGTGGGCCGTCCCCTCGGTCGCTCGGAGGTGATGGGGCTGCTCTTCAGGCTCACGGTGTTCGGCGCCGTTACGTACTTCACCATAAAGTGGATGGTGGACGCCCTGGACCCGACCCGGAAGCAGAAGCTGGAGGCTCAGAAACAGGCCGAGAAACTCATGAAGCAGATCGGGGTCAAACACGTCAAGCTGTCGGAGTACGAGATGAGCATCGCCGCGCACCTGGTGGACCCCCTCAGCATGCAGGTAACCCCTCACACCTGGTGGACCCCCTCAGGTAACCCCTCACACCTGTGGACCCCCTCAGCATGCAGGTAACCCCTCACACCTGGTGGACCCCCTCAGCATGCAGGTAACCCCTCACACCTGGTGGACCCCCTCAGGTAACCCCTCACACCTGTGGACCCCCTCAGGTAACCCCTCACACCTGTGGACCCCCTCAGGTAACCCCTCACACCTGGTGGACCCCCTCAGCATGCAGGTAACCCCTCACACCTGTGGACCCCCTCAGCATGCAGGTAACCCCTCACACCTGTGGACCCCCTCAGCATGCAGGTAACCCCTCACACCTGGTGGACCCCCTCAGCATGCAGGTAACCCCTCACACCTGGTGGACCCCCTCAGGTAACCCCTCACACCTGTGGACCCCCTCAGGTAACCCCTCACACCTGTGGACCCCCTCAGGTAACCCCTCACACCTGGTGGACCCCCTCAGGTAACCCCTCACACCTGTGGACCCCCTCAGGTAACCCCTCACACCTGTGGACCCCCTCAGCATGCAGATGAGGGGAAACCAGTTTAAATCCCCCTTAAACCTGTTCAGATCCCTCTTAAACCAGTTTAAGTCCCCCTTAAACCAGTTTAAGTCCCCCTTAAACCTGTTCAGATCCCTCTTAAACCAGTTTAAGTCTCCCTTAAACCTGTTCAGATCCCTCTTAAACCAGTTTAAGTCCCCCTTAAACCTGTTCAGATCCCTCTTAAACCAGTTTAAGTCCCCCTTAAACCTGTTCAGATCCCTCTTAAACCAGTTTAAGTCCCCCTTAAACCAGTTTAAGTCCCCCTTAAACCTGTTCAGATCCCTCTTAAACCAGTTTAAGTCTCCCTTAAACCTGTTCAGATCCCTGTTAAACCTGTTTGTGCAGATCACCTGGGGGGACATCGCTGGTCTGGACGAGGTGATCACGGAGCTGAAGGAGACTGTGATCTTACCTGTTCAGAAGAGACACCTGTTCCACGGCTCCAGACTCTTGCAGCCTCCTAAAGGTGAGACCTGGACCCCCTCAGACCCCCCGGTGTCACCTGGACTAGAAGTGGACTGGATAGACCCTGTGTCTCCAGCGACGACAGTTACATAATTTTTTTCTACAGCTGTACCTTTCTTACTTTTGTTAATGTGGCGTCTCCATAATCAAAGTGAACCTTCCAATCTCAGAGTTTTGTTCATAAAATTCTATTTAAAGCTTTTTTTAAATTTACATTTCAATCACAATTTTAAACTAGACAGAAAAAGTAATACAGACGAATAAATCCTTCTTGTTTTTCATTTGAGCCTCAAGATCAGCTCCTGCTCATACTACGTTTCCCAGAAAACTTTCCACAAAATATTCCTGAATGTGTTTATGAAGCTTTTTATTCACAAAAATCTGTTCAAGTTAAAAGCAGGCTTTGGGTGGAGGGTCCAGACCCAGTATGTGACCTGTGTTTCAGGTGTTCTCCTGTACGGCCCCCCCGGTTGTGGGAAGACCCTCATCGCTAAGGCTACGGCGAAGGAGGCGGGCTTTCGCTTCATTAACCTTCAGCCCAGCACTTTGACGGACAAGTGGTACGGCGAATCACAGAAGCTCGCCGCCGCCGTCTTCTCTCTGGCTCTGAAACTGCAGCCGAGCATCATCTTCATCGACGAGATCGGTACCTCACACAGAGATCTGAGTAAAACCTGTTCAGATCCGAGTAGAACCTGTTCAGATCTGAGTAAAACCTGTTCAGATCTGAGTAGAACCTGTTCAGATCCGAGTAGAACCTGTTCAGATCTGAGTAGAGCCTGTTCAGATCTGAGTAAAACCTGTTCAGATCTGAGTAGAACCTGTTCAGATCCGAGTAGAGCCTGTTCAGATCTGAGTAAAACCTGTTCAAATACAACTGAAACCAACTGTAACCTGTTTAAACCTGATTAAGCTTGTGCAGCTGCTGACAGAGTGTGTTTGTTCCAGACTCGTTCCTCAGGAGCCGCTCCAGCTCGGATCACGAGGCCACGGCCATGATGAAGGCCCAGTTCATGAGTCTGTGGGACGGCCTGGACACAGACCACCACTGTCAGGTAGGGGCCGCTCAGGTAGGGGCCGCTCAGGTAGGGGCCGCTCAGGTAGGGGCCGCTCAGGTAGGGGCCACTCAGGTCAGGGCCGCTCTGGTAACAGTACAGTGAGAATCCTGCTCTCCTTATATGGTTTATGTGTCAGGTGACCTCGTGTCCTTATATGGTTGTGACGTCCTTATATGGTATGTTCCAGGTGATAGTGATGGGAGCCACAAACCGGCCTCAGGACCTGGACTCTGCGATTCTCAGGAGGATGCCAACCAGGTTCCACATCAACCAGCCTGTACGTGCACGCCCCTACACCTGCACTGTATTTTCACCTGTGTCTCACCTGTGTCTCACCTGTGTCTCACCTGTACTCTCACCTGTACTCTCACCTGTACTCTCACCTGTACTCTCACCTGTGTCTCACCTGTACTCTCACCTGTACTCTCACCTGTGTCTCACCTGTACTCTCACCTGTATTCTCACCTGTATTCTCACCTGTATTCTCACCTGTGTCTCACCTGTACTCTCACCTGTATTCTCACCTGTGTCTCACCTGTATTCTCACCTGTGTCTCACCTGTATTCTCACCTGTATTCTCACCTGTGTCTCACCTGTATTCTCACCTGTGTCTCACCTGTATTTTCACCTGTATTCTCACCTGTATTCTCACCTGTTCTAACCCTGTCCTCTCGTTTGGACAGAGTTTGAGGCAGCGAGAGCAGATCCTCAGACTGATCCTGGAGAATGAGAGGGTACGTTTTTCTGTGTGGACTTAGTTCCTGTAGATGGTTTAGACCTGGTTTCACCTGGTTTCACCTGCTCTCACCTGGTTTTTGTTCTTCAGGTGGACTCAGAGGTGGACCTGGGGGAAGTGGCCAAAGAAACAGAGGGGTTTTCAGGAAGTGACCTCAGAGAAATGTGTCGAGACGCTGCTCTGCTCTGTGTCAGAGACTTCGTACACACTCAGAACGACAGGTAAGACCTACCTGAGACTGAGGCTCACCTGAGACTCACCCGAGGTTAACCTCAGACTGAGACTCACCTGAGACTGAAGCTCACCTGAGACTGAGGCTCACCTGAGACTGAAGCTCACCTGAGACTGAGGCTTACCTGAGACTGAGGCTTACCTGAGACTGAGGCTCACCTGAGACTGAGGCTCACCTGAGACTGAGGCTCACCTGAGACTGAAGCTCACCTGAGACTCACCTGAGACTGTGGCTCACCTGAGACTGAAGCTCACCTGAGACTGAGACTCACCTGAGACTGAGACTCACCTGAGACTGAGGCTCACCTGAGACTGAGGCTCACCTGAGACTGAGGCTCACCTGAGACTGAAGCTCACCTGAGACTGAAGCTCACCTGAGACTGAGGCTCACCTGAGACTGAGGCTCACCTGAGACTGAAGCTCACCTGAGACTGAGGCTCACCTGAGACTGAGGCTCACCTGAGACTCACCTGAGACTTACCTGAGGTTAACCTCAAACTGAGACTCACCTGAGACTGGGACTCACCTGCGACTGAGACTCACCTGAGACTCTCTGAGACTCACCTGAGACTCACCTGAGACTGGGACTCACCTGAGACTGAGACTCACCTGAGACCCTCTGAGACTGGGACTCACCTGCGACTGAGACTCACCTGCGACTGGGACTCACCTGAGACTGGGACTCACCTGAGACTGGGACTCACCTGAGACTGGGACTCACCTGAGACTGAGACTCACCTGCGACTGAGACTCACCTGCGACTGGTACTCACCTGCGACTGGGACTCACCTGAGACTGGGACTCACCTGAGACTGGGACTCACCTGAGACTGGGACTCACCTGAGACTGGGACTCACCTGAGACTGAGACTCTCTGACACTGGGACTCACCTGAGACTGAGACTCACCTGAGACTGAGACTCACCTGAGACTGAGACTCACCTGAGACTGAGACTCACCTGAGACTGAGACTCACCTGCGACTCACCTGAGACTGAGACTCTCTGAGACTGGGACTCACCTGAGACTGAGACTCTCTGAGACTGGGACTCACCTGAGACTGAGACTCTCTGAGACTGAGACTCACCTGAGACTGGGACTCACCTGCGACTCACCTGAGGTTCACCTGAGGCTCAGAACGACAGGTAAACAACAGCGTGTCCAGTGTAAACTCTAGTTTGTCTGGTTTCTTTTCAGTGAGGACAGTATCCGTGCGATTGCACAGAGCGACCTGCAGAGGGCCATCTCCAAAATGAAGAAGTCCAAATCTGCTGGAGCTCAGGTCCTGCTCCACGCCGCTCTGGACTGACCCGCTGTCACGTGACCCGCTGTCACGTGACCCGAGCCCCCCTCGGAGTCACGTGACCCGAGGCCTGTGTTAAACCTGTGCCACTGCATTGTTTCTTTTTATTTAAAATGGGTTCAACTGTGATGATCCTGTAAAAGAAGGAATGGAAGGAACAAACTGTAAAAATATGAAATTAGAACAACAAACCTTTCTATTCTGCTCCAGTAACAGTGTCACCTCAGTTTATTTGTCGTGACTTTACGTTGGTTTAGCTCCAGTTCCTCTGTAACAGGATCAGTCCTGACCTTCTGAGCCTGAGTCTGCTTCTTTTTCCTGATCGTCATGAAGCAACGGGACTAGATCTGGTCAAAACTACACGAGAAGTAAACAAGATCTGAAATTTAAAAAGTCACAAGCAAAGACTAGAAATGTCAATGTATTAAAAATGGAAAAAGGTAATTACACAAAAAAAATCACATTGTCAAACAAAAATACAAATATTTAAAAAATGGTGAATGTGCTGCAAAAATGAAAAGCACAAAAACATCAAATGTTTCTTTGTTTCTTTCCTCCCTTCCTTCCTTTCTTCTGTCCTTCCTTCTGTCCTTCCTTCCCTCCTTCCTCCCCTCCTTCCTTCCTTCCTTCCTTCCTTCTGTCCTTCCTTCCTTCCTTCCTTCTGTCCTTCCTTCCTTCCTTCCTCCCTTCCTTCCCTCCTTCCTCCCCTCCTTCCTTCCTTCCTTCCTTCTGTCCTTCCTTCCTTCCTCCCTTCCTTCCTTCCTCCCCTCCTTCCTTCCTTCCTTCTGTCCTTCCTCCCTTCCTTCCTTCCTTCCTTCCTCCCCTCCTTCCTTCCTTTCTTCCTGTAAATATCCGTTTGTGAGCGGTTTCTGTTGAGTTTTGTTTCTTGCTGTAAATAAACTCTTTTTAAGTTTATTTCTTTGTCTGACTTTTTTTTAAACATAAAAATCTGTATTTTTGCATAACTTTGTGTAATTTATGAGCTAAAGATAAACTGATTAATCATTGAGATCCTAGGTCCTGGTCTTGGTCCTGGTCCTGGTTTTGGTCCTGGTCCTGGTCTTGGTCCTGGTTTTGGTCCTGGTTTTGGTGCAAACATGGAAAAGGTAAGTGGCAAAAAAGTGTGGAAAAAAAAGGTTAAAAATAGTTTTGTTTTTAAATTTGGGTAAATGATAATTGTGTGTTTTATTTAGAGTTTGATGGAGCCATAAATCAGAACCAACAGGAACAAGTGCAGAAAAATCCCATAACTTTAGCTAAAATTTACTTAAAGTATTTAAGATGTGAATTATTTGAATATATGATTACATTACATTAGTCCCAGTCCTGGTCCCAGTCTTTAGTCCTAGTCCTGGTCTTTAGTCCTGATCCCGGTCTTTAGTCCTGGTCTTGGTCTTAAGTCCCGGTCCTGATCCCAGTCTTTAGTCCTAGTCCTGGTCTTGAGTCCTGTTTGTGATGTGTTCAGTGACACAGAGAGATATCAGTTTTTAATGATTAACTGCTGCTCGTCGTAAAACCAACAGAGACCGGACTTTGAGGCTGAGAATGAGACCGATCTGATCTGGACGCACTCAAATCGCTCTGGTGAGTCTTAGACCTGTCTTAGACCTGTTTTAGACCTGTTTTAGACCTGTCTTAGACCTGGTTTAGACCTGGTTTAGTCCTGGTTTAGACCTGGTTTAGACCTGGTTTAGACCTGAATTTATTGAGATTTTTTATCTTTTTTTATCTAATTTTAGTCCATGTTTTTTTATAAAGATTCAACATTCATAGACAAATAATGGAACCAAAGACACTCCACTGGCTCCTGTCTCAGTCCTAGTCCTGGTCTAGTCCTGGTCTGGTCCTGGTTCTAGTTAACAGTAACACTGTTTAAAAAGATTAGGTCCAGGTCTGTTTCTCTGAATGAGGCCTTGTCTAGTCCCGGTCTAGTCCTGGTCTAGTGCTGGTCCGTTCCTGGTCTGGTTGGTCTGGTCCCGGTCTAGTCCTGGTCTAGTCCCGGTCTAGTCCTGGTTTTGTCCCGGTCTGGTCCTGGTCTAGGTCTGAGTGAGTTTTATTGATGTGTTGTTGTTGATCGATTTGGTTTTAATCATTAACAGCACAACCTGGTCCTGACATGAACTTTGACCTCACACTGTCCTTATGTGACCTTTAGACCCGGCTCTGGTCCAGGACTCGGTCTGGACTTTTAGATCAAATATGACTCTAAAACATTTTGAACAAAGTTAAATATCAAGACAGACCCTCAGGAGACAGACCCTCAGGAGACAGACCCTCAGGAGACAGACCCTCAGGAGACAGACCCTCAGGAGACAGACCCTCAGGAGACAGACCCTCAGGAGACAGACCCTCAGGAGACAGACCCTCAGGAGACAGACCCTCAGGAGACAGACCCTCAGGAGACAGACCCTCAGGAGACAGACCCTCAGGAGACAGACCCTCAGGAGACAGACCCTCAGGAGACAGACCCTCAGGAGACAGACCCTCAGGAGACAGACCCTCAGGAGACAGACCCTCAGGAGACAGACCCTCAGGAGACAGACCCTCAGGAGACAGACCCTCAGGAGACAGACCCCCAGGATTTCAGGACCCGTTTCAGTCAAGATCAGGACTAAGGCTGTGACCTCATAATTTTGCGACTAATCACAGCAGAGGCTGATGACATCACGTCGTTTTTAGTTATTACAGTGAGGCCTGACTGAACCAGGACTAAACCAGGACTAAACCAGGACTGAACCAGGACTAAACCAGGACTGAACCAGGACTAAACCAGGACTAAACCAGGACTGAACCAGGACTAAACCAGGACTGAACCAGGACTGAACCAGGACTGAACCAGGACTGAACCAGGTCTTCCCAGGACTGAGAACCCAAGAGATTATTGTAGTTTCTCTGTTGGAGACAGTTTACAGCTGAACACTCGAACAAACAGCCTTTTCTCCGATGTTGGACTCCATTTCCCATGATGCCCCTGCTCTGACAGTGTTTGTGTGGTGTTGAGTGAATGATTGACCGCAGACCTTGACCGGGTCCAGCTCTCGTCACATGTTCCACTCTCACTGATAAACGGTCCAGGGCCGTGAGCCGAGGGGGCCGCGAGGGGCGGCACAGACGGGCCAGGGCCGTGACCCGAGGGGGCCGCGAGGGGCGGCACAGACGGGCCAGGGCCGTGACCCGAGGGGGCCGCGAGGGGCGGCACAGACGGGCCAGGGCCGTGACCCGAGGGGGCCGCGAGGGGCGGCACAGACGGGCCAGGGCCGTGACCCGAGGGGGCCGCGAGGGGCCAGATCTTTGACCGCTTTTGACTTGATTTTGATTATTATTATATTATAATTATATATATTATTGCTGTATATTTTGTTTGCTTTTCTTCCATTAAAGCGTCATTTTATTTCTTTTTCTCTGAGACAGTTTTGGTCAGTTTTTTTAACCAACACCTGTCTGTGTCACCTGTGTTTTTTAGTGAGCACCTGTAATTCTCCTGATTGAACCTGCTCTGAATCACTTCTAATGGACTCCAATCAGAAAGCAGACGGACTGACAGGTACGCAGAGGGAGGCGGGGCTTAGGGCGCTGACGCAGAGGACCGGCTACGCCCTCAGACAGGTGAGTCACACAGGTGAGAGACGATTACCTCTCGTTATGAGCTCTCGTTATGATCTGGCATTATAACCTCTCTTTATAACCTCTCGTTATAACCTCTTGTTATGTTGTTATAACCTCTCGTTATAACCTCTTGTTACAACCTCTCGTTATGTTGTTATAACCTCTCGTTATAACCTCTTGTTACAACCTCTCGTTATGTTGTTATAACCTCTCGTTATAACCTCTTGTTACAACCTCTCGTTATGTTGTTATAACCTCTCGTTATAACCTCTTGTTATGTTGTTATAACCTCTCGTTATAACCTCATGTTACAACCTCTCGTTATGTTGTTATAACCTCTCGTTATAACCTCTTGTTATGTTGTTATAACCTCTCGTTATAACCTCTTGTTACAACCTCTCGTTATGTTGTTATAACCTCTCGTTATAACCTCTCGTTACAACTTCTCGTTATGTCGTTATGACCTCTTGTTACAACCTCTCGTTATGTCGTTATGACCTCTTGTTACAACCTCTCGTTATGTTGTTATAACCTCTCGTTATAACCTCTCGTTATGATCTTTATTGAATGTTTTCAGGAGAACGGTCAGCGTCGTTACGGTGGGCCTCCTCCGGACTGGGACGGACCTCCTCCAGAACGAGGCAGTGAGATCTTTGTGGGAAAACTGCCCCGGGACCTGTTCGAGGACGAGCTGGTGCCGCTCTGTGAGAAGGTACTTGAACGCACCCCACCTTTAGGCTTACCAAGACCTGTTCTAGACCGACTGAGCTCATAGTCCAAAGATGTTTCCTGTGTCTGTCCTTATATGGTGCTGTTTCCTGTTTCAGTTCGGGAAGATCTACGAAGTCCGGATGATGATGGACTTTAACGGAAACAACCGCGGTTACGCTTTCGTCACCTTCAGCAACAAACAGGAAGCTAAGATCGCCATGAAACAGCTCAACAACTACGAGATCCGGTAAGAACCAGGTCTGACCCGGGTCTGACCTGGGTGCGAGATAAACCTCAGCCAGTTATATTTGTTCTTGTGTGTATTTTTCCTTCATTACCTGGTACTATGTGTATAATTTGGTCTGATCTTTTGAAATTTCAAATGATGCGCATTCCGTAGATTGCAGCAAGTTTGGGAGCTCTTCAAGTTTTCATTTCATTTTTCTACATTTTGTTGTATTTTTTTTTTGCTATTCTTCATATTTTTCTTCATTATCTCTGATGGATACCACAACCAGGATTGTTTATACAAGAAAAGATCTGCTGGATGTACAAGGGAGCAGTATCTTTGGTGTTCGTCTTCTGGTTCCAGTGGACATAAAGAGGAGATACAGAGGCTGCGGAGCTGGGAAACAAAGGAAGAACAGGAGATGGAGGTATAAGCCATTTGTGCCAAGGATTTTAATGGGAAATGTGAATTCCTTGCCAAATAAGACAGATGAACTGGAGGCTCTCATGAGAACCAACAAGTCCTATGGTGAGTGCAGCCTTTTGCTTTTCACTGAGTCCTGGTTAAACAATAACATCCCGGACTCATCTGTGGACTTAAATGGATTCACACTGATCAGAGCAGATAGAGATGCCTCAAGTGGGAGGAGTAAAGGAGGAGGACTTGTTGTGTAAACAACCGACGGTGCTGTCCAGGACATATCACAGTAAAGGAGAAGATCTGTTGTCAAGATGCTGAACTTGTTGCTCTGGGCCTGAGACCATACTATGTGGCAAGAGAGTTCTCACATGTCGTCGTGGTTACAGTTTATATTCAACCAAGAGCTGTACCACACACTGCCTGTGACATCATCAGTGGAGCTGTTTCCAGGAACAGACCCAGCATCACCTTCATCATATCAGCCATGTTACAAGCCACAGTGAGCTGCAGGACAGAACGCCACAAGAACTCCTTCTTCCCGACCGCCATAAGACTGTATAATCAGTCTTATTGCAGATGAAGATTAGAAGAGCACCAAGATTGAATTTCCCCTGAGGGATTAATAAAGTGTTTTTGATTTTGATTTGATTTGATTTAATTTAACACATCCAACAAAACTGTTCAAATCCACCTAAAGCCTGTTTAAATCAATCTAAAACCTGCTCAGAGCCATGATAAACATGTTTTTCCAGGTCTGGGCGGCTGTTGGGGGTGTGTGCGAGCGTGGATAACTGCCGGCTCTTCGTTGGAGGAATCCCTAAAACGAAGAAGCGTGAGGAGATCCTGACGGAGATGAAGAAGGTGACGGAGGGAGTCACCGACGTCATCGTTTATCCCAGCGCCGCCGACAAGACCAAGAACCGGGGCTTTGCCTTCGTCGAGTACGAGAGCCATCGGGCCGCCGCCATGGCCCGCCGCAAACTGCTGCCAGGTCCGGGGTTCGAAAAAAGAAAAGCTTCAGCAAACATCTTTTACTTGTTTTAATTTTGTTCCTGTTGGTTTTAGTCTTTTTTGAACAAATATAAACCTTCGACATAAACTGTTACTAAGATTTACTTTTGTCTCTTAAAGATAATTCTCTCAGAGATTTTTATGGTGAAGTTTGTTCTCTGGTCAGCCATGTTGGATCTTCCACAATAAATCTTTTTAAAACATGTTCAAATCCATCTAAACCCTCTTTAATCCCGACAGTAGACAGGAGTAGCACATATTTGACCCGGTTGTTGTTGGTCCAGGTCGGATCCAGCTCTGGGGCCATGCCATCGCCGTGGACTGGGCTGAACCTGAGGTAGAGGTGGATGAGGAGACCATGAGCACCGTTAAGATCCTGTACGTAAGGAATCTGATGCTGCAGACGACGGAGGAGACCATCGAGAAGGAGTTCAACAGCATCAAACCAGGTACAGACCACGAGCCGGAGCAGGCCTTACTCCAGAGACATCTGCACCAACGACACTGAGGGCAGGGTAAGATCAATACTAATGGACTAATGGCTTTAAAACATAATGAAGCTGAATTAAAACCAACATTTAATGAAAATGCAGAACAGCAAGAGTAGAGCTGCTTTAGAAAACAACAGGACCTTTTCAGTTTCAAAACTCTTGGGACATTTCTCATGATGATGATGAATCTAAAAAGGGAAAACAAAATGGCCACTGCTGCTCCTCTCGTATTTGTTCCTTTTTTTTGTGTTGTATTTTTAAATGTTTTTTTTTTTATTTGTTTATTGTTGTGTTTTGTTGTTTTATTTTAAACAATATTTGTTCCAGGAGCCGTCGAGCGAGTGAAGAAGATCAGGGACTATGCCTTTGTTCATTTCACTCAAAGAGAGGACGCCATCAGCGCCATGAACTCTCTCAATGGGAAGGTATTACACACACTGTTATTAAACATACAGTTATTACACACACTGTTAATACACACACTGTTAATACACACACTGTTATTAAACATACAGTTATTACACACAGTTATTACACACACTGTTAATACACACACTGTTATTAAACATACAGTTATTACACACAGTTATTAGACACACTGTTAATACACACACTGTTATTAAACATACAGTTATTACACACAGTTATTACACACACTGTTATTAAACACACAGTTATTACACACACTGTTAATACACACACTGTTATTACACATACAGTTATTACACACAGTTATTACACACACTGTTAATACACACACTGTTATTAAACATACAGTTATTACACACACTGTTAATACACACACTGTTATGAAACATACAGTTATTACACACACTGTTAATACACACACTGTTATTAAACATACAGTTATTACACACAGTTATTACACACACTGTTAATACACACACTGTTATTAAACATACAGTTATTACACACAGTTATTACACACACTGTTAATACACACACTGTTATTAAACATTCTGTAATTACACACACTTTTATTATACATACTGTTATTAAACATACTGTTATTACACACAGTTATTACACATACTGTTATTATACATGCTGTGTATCTTGTGTTTGTGGTGTTGTGGTTGAGGTGGTGGATGGGTCTCCGATTGAAGTGACTCTGGCCAAACCCGTGGACAAAGACAGTTACGTCCGTTACACCCGAGGGACAGGAGGACGAGCTGGATCTGTCCTGCAGCCGGACTACACCGCCTATACTCTGGGACAGGTACTACACTCTGGGACAGATACTACACTCTGGGACAGGTACTACACTCTGGGACAGGTACTATACTCTGGGACAGGTACTACACTCTGGGACAGGTACTATACTCTGGGACAGGTACTATACTCTGGGACAGGTACTATACTCTGGGACAGGTACTACACTCTGGGACAGGTACTATACTCTGGGACAGGTACTACACTCTGGGACAGGTACTACACTCTGGGACAGGTACTATACTCTGGGACAGGTACTACACTCTGGGACAGGTACTACACTCTGGGACAGGTACTATACTCTGGAACAGGTACTATACTCTGGGACAGGTACTATACTCTGGGACAGGTACTACACTCTGGGACAGGTACTACACTCTGGAACAGGTACTATACTCTGGAACAGGTACTACACTCTGGGACAGGTACTATACTCTGGGACAGGTACTACACTCTGGGACAGGTACTATACTCTGGGACAGGTACTACACTCTGAGACAGGTACTATACTCTGGAGCAGGTACTATACTCTGGGACAGGTACTATACTCTGGGACAGGTACTATACTCTGGGACAGGTACTACACTCTGAGACAGGTACTATACTCTGGAGCAGGTACTATACTCTGGGACAGGTACTATACTCTGGGACAGATACTACACTCTGGGACAGGTACTACACTCTGAGACAGGTACTATACTCTGGAGCAGGTACTATACTCTGGGACAGGTACTATACTCTGGGACAGGTACTATACTCTGGGACAGGTACTACACTCTGAGACAGGTACTATACTCTGGAGCAGGTACTATACTCTGGAACAGGTACTATACTCTGGAACAGGTACTATACTCTGAGACAGGTACTACACTCTGGGACAGGTACTATACTCTGGAGCAGGTACTATACTCTGGGATAGGTACTACACTCTGGGACAGGTACTACACTCTGGGACAGGTACTATACTCTGGGACAGGTACTACACTCTGGGACAGGTACTATACTCTGGGACAGGTACTACACTCTGGGAAAGGTACTACACTCTGGGACAGGTACTATACTCTGGGACAGGTACTACACTCTGGGAAAGGTACTACACTCTGGGACAGGTACTAGACCCGGTTCAGACCTGGTTTTACCCGGTTTAACCTGGTTCTGGTCTCACAGGTCTACGACCCGTCCATGGCCTACCTGGGGGCTCCAGTCTTCTACGCACCTCAGGCCTACGCTGCCATCCCGACTCAGCTGAGGTTCCCCAAGGCCCCTGTGTCCGGGAGGGGCCTAGTCCGGACCCCGTCGGTCCGAGGTAAGACCCGGACTAGAACTGGACTAGAACCAGACTAGAACCAAAATCAGGCCTGAATCTGAGACCAGTTTAATGAATAGAACTGAATCATCTCCAAACATCACACGGTGGGCCTTGTTCAGTAACGCCCTGGACCAGAGTTAGACCACATCAACTCAGACCAAGGCCAGGACACTTAGGGCCTGAGACCAAGTCCAGTCTGAGTCCTAGTCTAGTCTGAGTCCAGTCTGATCCATGTCAGACTCATGAAGGTTTACGTCTTGTTGAAAAAGGCAGAGAAGAGACAGAGGGATTTAAAAAGTAAAAGTAAAAAAAAAAATTAAATTGAGACATGTTCTTGGAGCATTGGACAAGTTTCCATCCAATCACAGAATGATCTGGACCAAAAAACTGGGGTCTAGACGGGACCTGGTTTAAAATCCAGAGACCTCTGTGTCCCAGACCTGACAAAGACCAGACAAAGACCAGACAGAGACCAGATAAAGACCAGATAAAGACCGGTCAAGGTGGCCTGAGTCCTTTTTACTGAACAAGGCTCTTTAATCATTTCTGCAGTATATACACTGTACTGTACTGTTTATAAAGTCTGTTACTGGCTTTTACTAAAACTGTTAGAGCGCGTCTTTAACCACTTAGACCTAGTTTAGACTTGGTTTAGACCTGGTTTAGCCCCATTTTAGACCTGGGTTAGACCTGGTTTAGACCTGGGTTAGACCTGGTTTAGACCTGGGTTAGACCTGTTTTAGACCTGGTTTAGACCTGGTTTAGACCTGGGTTAGACCTGTTTTAGACCTGGTTTAGACCCGTTTTAGACCTGGTTTAGACCTGGTTTAAACCTGTTTTAGACCTGGTTCCGACCTGGTTTAGACCTGGTTTATTTCCGGTTTAGAACCGTTTTAGACCTGGGTTAGACCTGGTTTAGACCTGGTTTAGACCTGGGTTAGACCCGTTTTAGACCTGGTTTAGACCCGTTTTAGACCTGGTTTAGACCTGGTTGAGACCTGGGTTAGACCTGGTTTTGTTGAGTAAGACTTACGAGTCCGTCGTCACAAGAAGCTGAATGGTTTCTAAGGATATTAAAACAAGTGTCTGTAGTGCTGCCGCTATTTTGTGATTCGTTCTTTGAAAAGTCTGTGGATAGATGCGATGAGACCTGAACATTTTAATTTCTGCACAAATACTGTCATTGATGAGTTGAGCAAAACTTTTGAAAAAAACTTTCTTTTACGGATAACTTTTATAGCTGTTTTTTCCAGGTTTTAGTCTTGTTTAGTTTACACCTGAGTTTAGTCCTTTTCAATTAAAAAAACAACAACTTACTGGTTAGGGGAAGCTGGGCTTATCAGGTTGTATTTGGTTTGAACAGGTTAAGTTGGATTTAATCTGGTTTTAGCCGTATCTGCGCTGTCATTGGTCGGTAGAAGCCGGTAACAGACGACAGCTGCGTGATCTGCGCTGTGATTGGTCCTGATCCTCATGATTCGCTGCTGTACTGTTTTTGGTAGAAGTTTACATGAGTCTACCTGTAGGGGCCGCCGGCGTGCGGGGGCTGCCCAGAGCTTACCTGGCAGGGGGCGGGGCCTACAACACAGGGGGCGGAGCAACGGCACGCACAGGGGGTGTGGCTAACACTAACCCAGCCTACAATGTGAAACTGGACTCAAAACAAAACCAGGACAAACTCTATGACCTGCTCCCAGGAATGGAACTGACCCCACTGAAGACCAGCAAGACTCCCACTCAGGCAAGTCCTACTTAGACCAGAGTTAGTCATAGGTTAGTCCTGGTTTAGACTGGGTTAGATCTGGTTCAAATTTGGTGTATGCTTCCATGGTTTTCTCACCAGTTCTCTCTGGTTGTTTCTGGTTCTCTCTGGATGTCTCTGGTTGTCTCTAGTTCTCTCTGGTTGTCTCTAGTTCTCTCTGGTTCTCTCTGGTTCTCTCTGGTTGTCTCTAGTTCTCTCTGGTTGTCTCTAGTTCTCTCTGGATGTCTCTGGTTGTCTCTGGTTGTCTCTAGTTCTCTCTGGATGTCTCTAGATCTCTCTGGTTGTCTCTAGTTGTCTCTAGTTCTCTCTGGATGTCTCTAGATCTCTCTGGTTGTCTCTAGTTCTCTCTAGTTCTCTCTGGTTGTCTCTAGTTCTCTCTGGTTGTCTCTGGTTGTCTCTGGTTCTCTCTGGTTGTCTCTAGTTGTCTCTAGTTCTGTCTGGTTGTCTCTAGTTCTCTCTGGTTCTCTCTAGTTCTCTCTGGTTGTCTCTAGTTGTCTCTAGTTCTCTCTGGATGTCTCTAGATCTCTCTGGTTGTCTCTAGTTCTCTCTAGTTCTCTCTGGTTGTCTCTAGTTCTCTCTGGTTGTCTCTGGTTGTCTCTGGTTCTCTCTGGTTGTCTCTAGTTGTCTCTAGTTCTGTCTGGTTGTCTCTAGTTCTCTCTGGTTCTCTCTAGTTCTCTCTGGTTGTCTCTAGTTGTCTCTAGTTCTCTCTGGATGTCTCTAGATCTCTCTGGTTGTCTCTAGTTCTCTCTAGTTCTCTCTGGTTGTCTCTAGTTCTCTCTGGTTGTCTCTGGTTGTCTCTGGTTCTCTCTGGTTGTCTCTAGTTGTCTCTAGATCTCTCTGGTTGTCTCTAGTTCTCTCTAGTTCTCTCTGGTTGTCTCTAGTTCTCTCTGGTTGTCTCTAGTTCTCTCTGGTTGTCTCTGGTTGTCTTTTGATGTCTCTGGTTGTCTCTGGTTCAACCTGGTCTTGTCTCGGTCTTTGCAGGTCCTGGAGGAGCTGTGTCAGAAGAATGGATGGGGCCAGCCGGTCTATCAGCTACACTCGGCTCTGGGTCCGGATCAGAGACAACTGTTCCTTTATAAAGTCACCATCCCAGCTCTGGCCTCGCAGTTCCCCAACACGTGAGTATCAATAACCAATAATCAATACTTGAGTTCCCCAACACGTGAGTATCAATAACCAATAATCAATACTTGAGTTCCCCAACACGTGAGTATCAATAACCAATAATCAATACTTGAGTTCCCCAACACGTGAGTATCAATAACCAATAATCAATACTTGAGTTCCCCAACACGTGAGTATCAATAACCAATAATCAATACTTGAGTTCCCCAACACGTGAGTATCAATAACCAATAATCAATACTTGAGTTCCCCAACACGTGAGTATCAATAACCAATAATCAATACTTGAGTTCCCCAACACGTCAGTATCAATAACCAATAATCAATACTTGAGTTCCCCAACACGTGAGTATCAATAACCAATAATCAATACTTGAGTTCCCCAACACGTGAGTATCAATAACCAATAATCAATACTTGAGTTCCCCAACACGTCAGTATCAATAACCAATAATCAATACTGCAGTTCCCACCACTAGTACAAATACGACTTCAAAATGTGAGTAAATAATTTAAATTCTGTAAATCACTGAGCTGTGAGAGTTTCTCTACATTTAAAATTTTAATTTCTTGGAAGAGGGAGAGGGATGCACTTCCTGTAGCCACCTGTTGACTTCCTGCTTGTCCCTCTCACTTCCTGTAGCCACCTGTTGACTTCCTGTTTGTCCCTCTCACTTTTTTTAGCCACCTGTTGACTTCCTGTTTGTCCCTCTCACTTCCTGTAGCTACCTGTTGACTTCCTGTTTGTCCCTCTCACTTCCTTTAGCCACCTGTTGACTTCCTGTTTGTCCCTCTCACTTCCTGTAGCTACCTGTTGACTTCCTGTTTGTCCCCTCTTACTTCCTGTAGCCACCTGTTGACTTCCTGTTTGTCCCTCTCACTTTTTTTAGCCACCTGTTGACTTCCTGTTTGTCCCTCTCACTTCCTGTAGCCACCTGTTGACTTCCTGTTTGTCCCTCTCACTTCCTTTAGCCACCTGTTGACTTCCTGTTTGTCCCTCTCACTTCCTGTAGCTACCTGTTGACTTCCTGTTTGTCCCTCTCACTTCCTGTAGCCACCTGTTGACTTCCTGTTTGTCGCTCTCACTTCTTTTAGCCACCTGTTGACTTCCTGTTTGTCCCTCTCACTTCCTGTAGCTACCTGTTGACTTCCTGTTTGTCCCTCTCACTTCCTGTATCCACCTGTTAACTTCCTGTTTGTCCTTCTCACTTCCTGTAGCCACCTGTTAACTTCCTGTTTGTCCCTCTCATTTCCTGTAGCCACCTGTTGACTTCCTGTTTGTCCCTCTCACTTCCTGTAGCCACCTGTTAACTTCCTGTTTGTCCTTCTCACTTCCTGTAGCCACCTGTTGACTTCCTGTTTGTCCCTCTCACTTCCTGTAGCCACCTGTTGACTTCCTGTTTGTCCTTCTCACTTCCTGTAGCCACCTGTTGACTTCCTGTTTGTCCCTCTCACTTCCTGTAGCCACCTGTTGACTTCCTGTTTGTCTCTCTCACTTCCTGTAGCCACCTGTTGACTTCCTGTTTGTCTCTCTCACTTCCTGTAGCCACCTGTTGACTTCCTGTTTGTCCCTCTCACTTCCTGTAGCCACCTGTTGACTTCCTGTTTGTCCCTCTCACTTCCTGTAGCCACCCGGTGACTCCGTCAAAGCTGTGCGCGGCTGTAGACGAAGCTAAAGCCCACGCAGCAGAACACACTCTGAACACACTGGGGCTGAGCACAGAGAGCCAGACCAACGAGGGTTTGTCCGGGACCATCTCAGGGACCATCTCCGGGACCATCAGCCCCGGGGCCCTGGCCTACACAGGTGAGTGAGGTCCGTATTCACAAACTAACTCCCACTGAACACACCACCACACTAACCCAGAGACACCGGACTTTCAGGGACTCAGACCAAGACCAGGTCCAGGAGGCTTGGGAGAGCTAAGGGAACAGACCAAGGCCAGACTCAAAGGATCTTTTTTAAAGTTGGTTTAGTTTAAGACCGTGTTTGGCCAGCAGCATTTATATTTATATCATTTAGTTTAGATTTGAACTGGTTTTAGTTGGATTTGAACAGGTTTTTCTGTTATTTTTTACAGCGTACCCTTTGGCCGCTGCGGCATCTGTGGCGTCCCTGAAGCAGACTCTGGCCCAGGACTTGACCTACGCCTCGTATGACGGTTACCCAGCCTTTGCCATTCGCCAAGGAGACGGATACGGCGTCTTCTGAACCAATCAGAATGCACTGCCACGTTCAGGACCAATCAGAACTCAGCTGAATTTACTCTGCCGGAACTTTATTTATTCAAATCTTATTTCCAATAATCACTCAAAAATGTGACCCTATATACACTGCCTGACCAAACAAAAGTTGCCACCTAGATGTAACTGAACAAATAGGCAAGAGCCTCCCATTGAATAATTACTGCTGGACGAACATGCTTCAGCTGGAAACAAACTTGATGCAGAGTTTCTCATTTCTTTTACAACCAGGTCAAGACTCATCCTGTAGTTGTTGAAAAGATGTTAATCTGTCTCATTGGGCTCAAATTGTGAAAGAGTGGTTCAGGAGCATGACACATCATTTTTACACATGGATTAGCCACAAAGTCCAGACCTTAACCCCATTGAGAGTCTTTGGGATGAGCTGAAGAAGACTTAGCGCAGCGGTCGACTCACATCATCAAGACAAGATCTTGGTGAAAAATGAATGCATCTCTGGACAGGAATAAATGCAGAGTTAATCCAGTCCAGAAGCACGTTCATCCAGCAGTAATTATTCAATGGGAGGCTTTTGCCTATTTGCTCAGTTAAATCTTGGTGGCGACTTTTTTTTTGGTCAGGCAGTGTATATTAATGGTTCAATGGAACATCAATTACATTTTTTTTTTCTGGCAAAAATAAAATGTCCAAAAATCCCAATAATGAAAACATCTAAAGACACATTTGGAAATTTGACTTCAAAACTCTTCTTAAATTGGTCGGAGGGTAGGAAGTTGTCGGAGCCAGACTTCAAATACCCTTCGTCCATTGTCCCAAACTTTTTCTGATCTAAATATATTTTTGGTTAATTTTGGCCCGTTTTTTCTCTAAAACTCTAACCTCTGTTGAGAAATAAGTTTATTGCGATTTTACTCATTTTTAAACTTGAGGCAGAATGATGAAGCTGAGTTTTGATCAACAAACTAAACCCACTCTTTTTCTGTTTCCTTTAAACCGTCTTTACTTTCATTGGATCTAAATTTAAATTTTATTAACGATTATTTAAAAAGCAGCCTTTGATTGGCTCAAATTCTCAAATAATTTCTTCATTTGTTTTATGTTTACTTTCATAAGTATTTTATCATATTTTACTTAAGATGCCTTTTATCATGTTTTTTTCTTAAACTGTGAATATTTTGGCCCAAATTATCTTCTCCGAGCCCAGACGTTTATCTTTTTACTTTTCAACTAAAGTGTTTGACTCTTCAAGCTGTAACTTTATGAGAACTACCTGTTTCTATCATCTGTCATGCATAAAAACATGTTTAATCAAAATACAAAACCAAAAACTGCCAATTTCCAGTTTACATTGTGTTTTACACATTTGTTTTTTAAATTGACAAAATTGAGATAGAGATTGAGATTATTTAAAGGTAAAGCTATAATCCTACAAACCATTGTTCTTTATACTCAGCATTTTTTGAGATAATTAAAGGTAACAACAACATTTGGAACAAGTTTATTTCAGATAAAAAGTCCAAAAACACCTGAAACTTTGAAACACACCTTTTATAATGTTGACGTGTTTTCTGGAAATTAGATATTTTTTAAAAAACTGTAAAAGCTAGAACCTTTCATTCAATGGAGACAAAAACTAGTTTTACTAAATTTAACACTGACTTTATTCAAATGTCAGCTAATCCAAACCAGAGTTTTTCTTTTGTTTGTCTTTGTTTTTCCTGCTTGTTTTTCGTTGAAGTTGTGTAAACATGTTTTTGTTTGAGCTCTGAACAGTATTAAAAGTGAGGAAGCACTTATATTTCTGTCACACGCTTTTGGTTTAAGCTTTAATTAAAACAGAAACAGTTTTGAGGGGATTCTTCTGCTAATCTTTAATGACATGATGTGATTTATAAATGAATTGTGAAAAAATTCAATCTTCTTAAATAAAGACCAATGAAAATCTGTTGTCTGACTTTATTTGTGCTTATGTATATGCATTTTCCCATTTTTTAATGTATTTTTACTGAAAAAGTCTAAACTTTCTCATGAAACATTAAAATTTTAAGGTAAATTATTTGTATCTCACTGACCTCAAGTCCTTTGGGAATATCAAAATAAAATCCAAAAACATACATTTGTCTGTGTGAATAAATGCATTATCATTTATATCAAAACACTCTCACAACCTTTAAATAAAGACTTTTGAGTCCAAATGTTTGCTTCAGGAAATATCGCAGTCCTAACATTTTAGACTAACCGCCCAAAATACAAAAACTGGAGACAGCAAACACCAAATTAAAATCACAATCATTAACGCTGCTTTATTTAATATTCCACTATATTTCAGGCATATTTCTCATTCAGGTGATCTTAACCAAGTAAACATGTATTATATTAGTTTTTTCCATGTGGGATTTGAACCCTTAACCATTAGAGTGTAACTGAGCTACAATACAGTAAAAAGTGTCTGACCTGAGACTCTCATGAAGTGGACACAGAGGGATCTACAGTCGTTGCCATAGTATAGCCTTATGATTTTGAACAAATTTAGAACATATGGTGAGTGTCCAGAAAATGCATCAAAACACTCTAAAATACTCCTCGGAGCATCTATTGATGTATAAATATTTAATGTTAACCACTTTTTTGGACAAATTTGAGGTGACCCAAAATTTTATTAAAGTAAATTTGGAACATTTAGGAACCTCCCAAAAACACTTCAAATCAACCTGAAATACTCCTGGAAGTATTTATTAATGCCCAGGGAGTCATTTTAACCACTTTTCAGAGAAAATTAGATTTGACCCAAAATCACAATTTTTGCCATAGTATAGCCTTATGTTTTTGAACAAATTTGAGTCATATAATGAGTACAAGAAAATGCTTCAAAACAACCTGAAATACACCTGGAAGCATTTATAGATGTATATACACTACTTTTAACCACTTTTGAGGCAAATGAGGAGGTGACCTGAAATTACAATTTTTGCCATAGTATAGCCTTATGTTTCTGATCAAATTTGGGAAAATTGGTGACTCACAAAAAACACTATAAAACAACCTGAAATACCCCTAAATGTATTTATTAATGCCCAGAAAGTCATTTTAATTCACTTTCAGAGATTATTAGATTTGACCCAAAATGACAATTTTTGCCATAGTATAGCCTTATGTTTTTGAACAAATTTAGAACATATGGTGAGTGTCCAGAAAATGCATCAAAACACTCTAAAACACTCCTCGGAGCAACTATTGATGTATAAATATTTAATGTTAACCACTTTTTTGGACAAATTTGAGGTGACCCAAAATTTTATGTTATAGTTTGTTTTGTTTTTTTTACATCGTTAAGCCTCAAGTCTTGGAGTAAATTTGGAACATTTAGGAACCTCCCAAAAACACTTCAAATCAACCTGAAATACTCCTGGAAGTATTTATTAATGTCCAGAGAGTCATTTTAACCACTTTTCAGAGAAAATTAGATTTGACCCAAAATGACAATTTTTGCCATAGTATAGCCTTATGTTTCTGATCAAATTTGGGAAAATTGGTGACTCCCAAAAAACACTATAAAACAACCTGAAATACCCCTAAATGTATTTATTAATGCCCAGAAAGTCATTTTAATTCACTTTCAGAGATTATTAGATTTGACCCAAAATGACAATTTTTGCCATAGTATAGCCTTAAGTTTTTGAACAAATTTGAGTCATATAATGAGTGCCCAGAAAATGCATCAAAACAACCTGAAATACACCTGGAAGCATTTATTAATGTCCAGAGACTCATTTTAACCACTTTTCAGAGAAAACTAGATTTGACCCAAAATCACAATTTTTGCCATAGTATAGCCTTATGTTTTTGATCAAATTTGGGAAAATTGGTGACTCCCAAAAAACACTATAAAACAACCTGAAATACCCCTAAATGTATTTATTAATGCCCAGAAAGTCATTTTAATTCACTTTCAGAGATTATTAGATTTGACCCAAAATGACAATTTTTGCCATAGTATAGCCTTATGTTTTTGAACAAATTTAGAACATATGGTGAGTGTCCAGAAAATGTGTCAAAACACTCTAAAACACTCTTCGGAGCATTTATTGATGTGTAAATATTTATTGTTAACCACTTTTTTGGACAAATTTGAGGTGACCCAAAATTTTTATTTTTTCCATCGTTCAGCCTCACATCTTGGAGTAAATTTGGAACATTTCGTAAACCTCCCAAAAACACTTCAAAACAACCTGAAATACCCCTAAATGTAAAAAAAAAAAAAAACAAAGAAATGGTGCGTGTGACGTAGTGACATCATCAGGGCACATGGAGACTGTGACGTAGTGACATCATCAAGGCACGTAGGGGTTCCGTGTGACGTAGTGACATCATCAGGGCGCAAAAGGGTTCTGTGTGACGTAGTGACATCATCAGGGTGCGTAGGGGTTCCGTGTGACGTAGTGACATCATCAGGGCGCAAAAGGGTTCTGTGTGACGTAGTGACATCATCAGGGCGCGTAGGGGTTCTGTGTGACGTAGTGACATCATCAGGGCGCGTAGTAGCTGCTGCTGATGGTGAACTCGGCGGACGTGCCCTCGTACGCTGTGATGACGGGTCTGAAGTTCTTCATCTCTTTAAAATGACCGAAGTGTCGTATCCTGTAGCGGCCACTGGGGGCAGCATCAGGGATGAACCACTGCACTGTGGCGTTACTACGGCGATCGGAACCCTTCAGCCAATGAAATCTGAGGAGCCAGATCAAAATAAAACCTGTTTTAATCCAAGGAAACCTGAGGAAAAACTAAAACCAGCCCAAATCCAGCTAAAACCTGTTTGTATCCACCTTAGCCCCACCTTGTTTCCCATGATGCATCATTGTGGACTACTTCCCAGGTCTCGGTGTAGTTGTCGAACTTCTCCACAGTCACAAACGTCTTGTCTCTCTGTGAGCAATGAATAAACTTTAAATTAAATTAAATAAATAACCAGGTCTGACTGTGAGGAAGCAGTTCTTACGATGTCTCCAGAATGACGAGGGTTTCCCGCCACAAACGTCACGGAAACTACGTCGCCCTGAAAAAAAAAGAGAAAAACACGGAGATTCACTGAGTTCAGTAAACATTAAACTTTAAACTTGGAATATTTTTATTTTAAGTTGAGTTTAATTGACTTGGTTCTTAATTCTCCCCAAACTCTCTGTTCACTATCTTCACTGTTTACATCAATTCAACACAAGTCATTTTAACCACTTTCAGAGAATATTAGATTTTTTTGAACTAATTTGAGTCATTAACTGATGGTTTAGTCCTGGTTTAGTCCTGGTTTAGTCCTGGTTTAGTCCTGGTTTAGTCCTGGTTTAGTCCTGGTTTAGACTTTGGTCTGTAGACCGGGTAGATCTGGTCTTACCCTTCTGTAGACCAGGTAGATCTGGTCTTACCCGTCTGTAGACCGGGTAGATCTGGTCTTACCCTTCTGTAGACCGGGTAGACCCAGCCTTACCCGTCTGTAGACCGGGAAGATCTGGTCTTACCCTTCTGTAGACCAGGTAGATCTGGTCTTACCCGTCTGTAGACCGGGTAGATCTGGTCTTACCCTTCTGTAGACCAGGTAGATCTGGTCTTACCCTTCTGTAGACCGGGTAGACCCAGCCTTACCCGTCTGTAGACCGGGTAGAACCGGCCTTACTCATCTGTAGACCGGGTAGAACCGGCCTTACTCATCTGTAGACCGGGTAGATCTGGTCTTACCCTTCTGTAGACCGGGTAGAACCGGCCTTACTCATCTGTAGACCGGGTAGATCTGGTCTTACCTGTCTGTAGACCGGGTAGACCTGGTCCAGGACGTCTCCAAAGCTAGTGTTGTCTGGTTTCTTGTCGACTGAAGCAGCTGGAAGAAGGTTAAACAGCTGCGAGTCTTTGAAGAACGGAGGCTCAGGTCCAGAGTCCAGGTCTGCAGTCGAGTCCTGGGACAGACCAGAACCAGGTCAGAACTGGACTGAGACCTGCCCCAGCCCGGCGCGAACCCCGGCCCCACCGCCCCGAGCGCAAAACGGCGTTTTCAGAGGGGGGCTTTCATATATTTTCATAGGTTTAAGGTCTTAGCAGGAAAAAATCCAGTTCAGACCTGGTTTAGACCTGGTTTAGACCTGGTCCAGGCCTGGTTCAGCCTGGTTCAGCCTGGTTCAGCCCTGGTTTAGGCCTGGTTTAGACCTGGTCCAGGCCTGGTTCAGCCTGGTTCAGCCTGGTTCAGCCTGGTTCAGCCCTGGTTTAGACCTGGTTTAGACCTGGTCCAGGCCTGGTTCAGCCTGGTTCAGCCTGGTTCAGCCCTGGTTTAGACCTGGTTTAGACCTGGTCCAGGCCTGGTTCAGCCTGGTTCAGACCTGGTTTAGACCTGGTTTAGACCTGGTCCAGACCTGGTCCAGACCTGGTTCAGACCTGGTCCAGACCTGGTTCAGACCTGGTCCAGACCTGGTTCAGACCTGGTCCAGACCTGGTCCAGACCTGGTTCAGCCTGGTCCAGACCTGGTCCAGACCTGGTCCAGACCTGGTCCAGACCTGGTTCAGACCTGGTCCAGACCTGGTCCAGACCTGGTCCAGACCTGGTTCAGCCTGGTTCAGACCTGGTCTTACCTCTCTGATGGCCCGGGACAGTTCTCTGAACTGCTGGATGTAAGCCGACAGAGTGTGAGGTCCGTAGATGGTGGAGGCTCCTTCATACCGCTGCACCTGAAGGTCACAGGGTCAGGGGTCACAGGGGTCACAGGGGTCAGGGATTGCTATGGTAACAGAGCTAGGTTTACCTGATACTCCTCGAAGGTGGTGATGTAGTGAGTGTAAACGTTACTGAGTCCAGACAGAACCACCTCCACGTCTCTGAACCCTCCAGACGACTGCAGCTCCTACAGGGGACGAAACCTGGGTAAAACCTGGTCAAGACCTGGTAAAACCTGGTCAAGACCTGAGAGAACCTGGTCAAGACCTGAGAGAACCTGGTCAAGACCTGGTAAAACCTGGTCAAGACCTGAGAGAACCTGGTCAAGACCTGGTAAAAACCTGGTCAAGACCTGAGAGAACCTGGTCAAGACCTGGTAAAACCTGGTCAAGACCTGGTAAAAACCTGGTCAAGACCTGGTAAAACCTGGTAAAACCTGGTCAAGACCTGAGAGAACCTGGTCAAGACCTGAGAGAACCTGGTCAAGACCTGGTAAAAACCTGGTCAAGACCTGAGAGAATCGGGTCAAGACCTGAGAGATCCAGGTCAAGAACTGGTAAAACCTGGTCAAGACCTGAGAGAACCTGGTCAAGACCTGGTAAAAGGACCTGAGAGAACCTGGTCAAGACCTGGTAAAAACCTGGTCAAGACCTGAGAGAACCTGGTCAAGACCTAGTAAAACCTGGTCAAGACCTGAGAGAACTGGGTCAAGACCTGAGAGAATCGGGTCAAGACCTGAGAGATCCAGGTCAAGAACTGGTAAAACCTGGTCAAGACCTGAGAGAACCTGGTCAAGACCTGAGAGAACCTGGTCAAGACCTGAGAGAACCTGGTCAAGACCTGAGAGAACCTGGTCAAGACCTGGTAAAACCTGGTCAAGACCTGAGAGAACTGGGTCAAGACCTGAGAGAACCTAGTCAAGACCTGATAAAAGCCTGGTCAAAACCTGAGAGAACCGGTTCAAGACCTGAGAAAACCGGGGCAAGACCTGGTAAAACCTGGTCAAGACCTGAGAGAACTGGGTCAAGACCTGAGAGAACTGGGTCAAGACCTGAGAAAACCGAGTCAAGACCTGGTAAAACTTGGTCAAGACCTGAGAGACCCGGGTCAAGACCTGGTAAAACTTGGTCAAGACCTGAGAGAACCAGGTCAAGACCTGAGAGAACCGGGTCACGACCTGTTTAAGAGAACCTGTTTAAGTCCATTTAGAACCTTGTACCTGTCTGACAGCTTCCCGCAGCCTTCGTCCAGACATCGTCCTGAAAACAGAAACAGTTACTGATGTAACTCCAGTTCTCTGAGTATTAGCCCTGGCATCTGCAGAGCCTCAGATGGTTCACAAAGAGGCCTGTAGAGGGTGTAGTACATCTGAAACAGAACAGAGATGGAAGTCCTGTTGCTGCTGTTTGTGAGTGAGATGTGTTTACGTGATTTCTCCAGGAACAGCCACCAGCGCCACGGATCCAATCAGCAGCATCTGCACATCCACTATGGTCGGGTGCCACGGGACCGGCCAGCTCATCTGAAAACGAACTATTCATCTCAGAACAAAATGAGCATCTGAGAACATAATTATCATAAATGAAAACAGAGAACTTTAGTGACTCTGTAGTGAAGCTGCTGCAGGAGAAAAGGTAATGTCCGTCTGGGTTTAGTCTGTTTCAGTCTTGAATCTTAAACCCTGGAGAAATGTGGACTGACCCTAAAACCCCCTAGAGTGTGAACGGACCTCTCCGGTGCTGAACAGAATGGGTTTGGGTCGGTGACAGTCCTGCGTTTGATTGGACGGTTCTCCCAAAAGAGCGTCTCGGATACCGTCCCAGAACGGGTCTCCCTCCACCGCTCCTGAAAAAACAGGTTTAAGTGGGATCTGAACAGGTCTTAGTGGGTTTCGAGCTGTTTTCAGTCAGACTTATCCAGATTTTGTCCTGACCCTGGGTGAAGTTGAGGTCTCCTCCTCCGTCTGTGGTTCCGGCGGCGAAGCTGTGACCCAGAGCAGGTTTACAGGTCGACACCTGAACACGACCAAAACACACACAACACCGAGATTCATCATTTAAACTCTACACACCAGAACACAGCACACCTCAGAACCACAGAACCAGCTCTGGGGAACATTCACTGTTTGAGATGTAGCGTGTGGGTAACATGTGGGTAACATGTAGGTAACGTGTCGGTAAAGTGTCGGTAAAGTGTCGGTAAAGTGTTGGTAACGTGTCGGTAAAGTGTTGGTAACGTATCGGTAAAGTGTCGGTAAAGTGTTGGTAACGTGTCGGTAAAGTGTTGGTAAAGTGTTGGTAAAGTGTTGGTAACGTGTCGGTAAAGTGTTGGTAAAGTGTTGGTAAAGTGTTGGTAACGTGTTGGTAAAGTGTTGGTAAAGTGTTGGTAAAGTGTTGGTAACGTGTTGGTAACGTGTTGGTAACGTGTCGGTAAAATGTGTCGGTAAAGTGTTGGTAACGTGTCGGTAATGTGTTGGTAACGTGTCGGTAAAGTGTTGGTAAAGTGTTGGTAACGTGTCGGTAATGTGTCGGTAAAGTGTTGGTAACGTGTCGGTAAAATGTTGGTAACATGTCGGTAAAGTGTTGGTAAAGTGTAGGTAAAGTGTTGGTAATGTGTCGGTAAAGTGTTGGTAATGTGTCGGTAAAGTGTTGGTAAAGTGTCGGTAAAGTGTCGGTAAAGTGTTGGTAAAGTGTAGGTAAAGTGTAGGTAAAGTGTAGGTAAAGTGTTGGTAATGTGTCGGTAAAATGTTGGTAACATGTCGGTAAAGTGTTGGTAAAGTGTTGGTAAAGTGTTGGTAACGTGTCGGTAATGTGTCGGTAAAGTGTTGGTAAAGTGTTGGTAATGTGTCGGAAAAGTGTTGGTAAAGTGTCGGTAACGTGTCGGTAAAGTGTTGGTAACGTGTCGGTAAAGTGTCGGTAAAGTGTTGGTAACGTGTCGGTAAAGTGTTGGTAACGTGTCGGTAAAGTGTTGGTAACGTGTCGGTAAAGTGTTGGTAACGTGTCGGGAAAGTGTTGGTAAAGTGTTGGTAAAGTGTTGGTAACATGTCGGTAAAGTGTTGGTAATGTGTTGGTAAAGTGTTGGTAAAGTGTCGGTAAAGTGTCGGTAAAGTGTTGGTAAAGTGTAGGTAAAGTGTTGGTAATGTGTTGGTAAAGTGTTGGTAAAGTGTCGGTAAAGTGTCGGTAAAGTGTTGGTAAAGTGTAGGTAAAGTGTAGGTAAAGTGTAGGTAAAGTGTTGGTAATGTGTCGGTAAAATGTTGGTAACATGTCGGTAAAGTGTTGGTAAAGTGTTGGTAAAGTGTTGGTAACGTGTCGGTAATGTGTCGGTAAAGTGTTGGTAAAGTGTTGGTAATGTGTCGGTAAAGTGTTGGTAAAGTGTCGGTAACGTGTCGGTAAAGTGTTGGTAACGTGTCGGTAAAGTGTCGGTAAAGTGTTGGTAACGTGTCGGTAAAGTGTTGGTAACGTGTCGGTAAAGTGTTGGTAACGTGTCGGTAACGTGTCGGGAAAGTGTTGGTAAAGTGTTGGTAAAGTGTTGGTAACATGTCGGTAAAGTGTTGGTAACGTGTTGGTAACGTGTTGGTAACGTGTCGGTAAAGTGTTGGTAACGTGTCGGTAAAGTGTTGGTAACGTATGAGATGTATTTTTGAATAAAGTCCAGACCGTGTGAGTCCGGTTGATCCTGACGCTGACGTTGCTCATGTCAATCCACTGATGAGCGAAGTGTATCGGACCGGTCACCTCCTCCACCGCAACACTGTACAGCTCCTGCAGAGAAAAACCAGTCTGAACCAGGTCTGAACCTGGTCTAAACCAGGTCTAAACCTGGTCTAAACCTGATTGGAACCTGGCCTAAACCAGGTCTAAACCTGGTCTAAACCTGATTGGAACCTGGCCTAAACCAGGTCTAAACCTGGTCTAAACCTGATTGGAACCTGGCCTAAACCAGGTCTAAACCAGGTCTAAACCAGGTCTAAACCTGGTCTAAACCTGGTCTGAACCTTGGCTCTCCTGTAGATGTTTTCTCCGATGATCCTGGTGCTCTCAAACATGTCGTGTCCAGGTCCAAGGCCTTGACACATCTTCGTCTGAAAAATAAAAATCAATATCTTCACATTTTATAGAAGTTTGGTTTTAACAAGAAAATAAGAAATCCAACTAAAACCAGTTTAAATCCAACTAAAACCGATTAAAATCCAATTAAAACCAGTTTAAATCCAACTAAATCCTTTCTAGACCCGGTAGACCTGGTACAGGACTTACCCCCCCGATGGGGCAGGAGCTATTGAGGTAGTCACACTTGAGTCCAGTGTTGGTGCAGAACGGGCCTCTGGTGTTCGGACTCACGTCTCCGAGGTTAGAACTGGAAAAACCTGCCACAAACCGGCCCTAGACCAGACCCAGACTGGGGTCAAAACCAGGACCGGAACTGGGCCAGATCTGGTCCCGGTTCAGTCCCGGTCCAGTCCCAGTCCCGGTCCAGTCCAAGTCCCAGTCCCGGTCCCATTCCAGTCCCGGTCCAGTCCTAGTCCGGTACCTGTCCGGGCAGACCCTGGTTCTTGTCCAGCTCCATCAGGTACGAGGCCAGGCCCATGTTGTCGCTGCTCACCAGACGGTTGGTGTAGTTCATGCTCACGGCGTGAACCGCGAACCAGCTGCAGCAAGAAAAAACGTTTTACTGAAAACAAATAACTTTAAAGATGAGAGTTTTGTTTTTTTCTTGTAGTGAGACCAGTATTTTTATAGTGTTTTTATTTTGACATGTTTCGATGCTCAACCTCCTGCCATCGTCTTCTTCAGAGTCACGGGACGTGTCTTGTTAGCTGATTTATACAGGTTTTGTTGTCCTACCTGAAGCGGTAGGACGACGCCCCCTGTAGTCCGACGCCCCCTGTAGTCCAACGCCCCCTGTAGTCCGACGCCCCCTGTAGTCCGACGCCCCCTGTAGTCCGACCTTAGGTCACGTGACTCTGAAGACGCCCCCTGTAGTCCGACCTTAGGTCACGTGACTCTGAAGACGCCCCCTGTAGTCCGACCTTAGGTCACGTGACTCTGAAGACGCCCCCTGTAGTCCAACCTTAGGTCACGTGACTCTGAAGACGCCCCCTGTAGTTCGACCTTAGGTCACGTGACTCTGAAGACGCCCCTGTAGTCTGACCTTGGGTCCCGTGACTCTGAAGAAGACGACTGCAGGAGGTTGAGCATCGAAACATGTCAAGATAAAAACACTTTAAAAACGCTGACCAAATGAACATGTTTAGTTCTAACAGTTTTGTACCTGATCATCCCGAGTCCGTCTCCGTCCAGGTCCGTGAACTTCAGGACCGTCATCTGTTTGTCCGTGTTCTCCTTAAATCTGAAAAATAAAAATCATCTTCAGTTCTGTTCAGTTATGAATCAAAGTGAAATATTATAAAAATGTGATAATTCTCTTGTTTTATTTTTCCGTCCTGTCTCTGGAGACCGAGGGTTCTGTCCCGTACCGGTCTCGCTCCTCTTTGGGATTGTTCAGGTACGAGTGTGGACTCCGGTTCAGACTGTTCTGGTCCAGAACCCCAGTCTTTCTGTAAACCCGACCTGGTCTCAGGCTGCGGTGGGCCCGGTCTACGCTCTGGAACAACACGGACCCAGCAGTTTATACACGGTCCAGTCCAGGTCCAGTCCAGTCCAGGTCCAGTCTCGGACCAGGTCCAGTCCAGGTCCAGTCCAGGTCCAGTCCAGGTCTCGGTCCAGGTCCAGTCCAGGTCCAGTCCAGGGCCAGTCCAGGTCCAGTCCATATCCAGTCTAGGTCCAGTTCAGGTCTAGGTCTAGGTCTAGGTCTAGGTCTAGGTCTAAGTCCAGTCCAGGTCCAGTCTAGGTCCAGTCTAGGTCCAGTCCAGGTCCAGTCCAGGTCCAGTCCAGGTCCAGTCCACATCCAGTCCAGAGCCAGTCTAGGTCCAGTCCAGGTCCCGGGCCAGGTCTAGGTCCGGTCCAGGGCCAGTCCAGGTCCAGTCTAGGTCCAGTTTAGGTCCAGTCTAGGTCCAGTCTAGGTCCAGTCTAGATCCAGTCCAGGTCCAGTCCAGATGAAGCCCAGTTCTGGTCTGGTTCTGGTCTGGTTCTGGTCTGGTTCTGGTCTGGTTCTGGTCTGGTTCTGGGGTCATACCTTCACGATAGCGTCCACCAAAGGCCCGATGGAGGCCTTGATGTAGCCCTTGGTGCTCATCATGAACAGTGTATACTGGAAGTACCCTCCGGGTCCACAGTGAGTGTGGGTCCCACTTAGAACCACATTCTGCCGGTGATACAGAGAACCGTACTTCAGCTGCAGGGCCTTTAGAACCTGAACAGAACCAGAGACAGAACCTGAACACAACAGAACCTGAACAGAACCAGAGACAGAACCTGAACACAACAGAACCCGAACAGAACCAGAGACAGAACCTGAACACAACAGAACCCGAACAGAACCAGAGACAGAACCAGAGACAGAACCTGAACACAACAGAACCTGAACAGAACCAGAGACAGAACCTGAACACAACAGAACCCGAACAGAACCAGAGACAGAACCTGAGCACAACAGAACCAGAGACAGAACCTGAGCAGAACTAGAGACAGAACCTGTGACAGAACCAGAGACAGAACCTGAGCACAACAGAACCAGAGACAGAACCTGTGACAGAACCAGAGACAGAACCTGAGCAGAAGCTGAACAGAACTAGAACACAACAGAACCATGAAGGAAACATTAAGCGTTGTAACAGTGGTTCTCTGAGATATAATTCAGGAAATAATTATCCCGTCGCCTTCAGGTCACATCTTAATCACAAACCTATACCTGAATCATTTATTTACAGACTTTTTTAAAAACAAACTTAACTAACTTAACTTTTACCACTTTTTCTTAAACGTTTTGCAGTAATTTAATTTTACGTGACTCAGAGACGCTGTGAGGTCATCCCTGTGAGGGTCACGTGACCTTTCTCAGTCACGTGACTCGGGGCCGTACCTCGAGTCGAAGTCTCTGTGAGATCATCCCAATGTCTGCAGAAACAAACAGAACTCGTCGGACTCCGTCGTCGACGATGAAGGCTCTGCTGAAGAGACGAGTGTGGATTCCAGCAGCCGTCTGCCCGGAGTTAGCATAGCCCATCTGGAAACCACATAAAACCAGGTCAAAACCATCTAAAACCAGTCTATAGCTGAAGGCACCTCTTGAATGAAACTCTAAAGTCCATTGTGTGGTGTTGATAATCTTTATGTTTCTGGTTGAAGCTGAGATAAACCTGAGTCACTGTGACCTCAGAGCGACTCAGCACTTTTACAACAAACAAAACAAAACAAATAAAACACGGACACAAAGCACCAGGAGACCGAATTTCACGCGCGAATGAAGCAAGTAAACTCAAAATGTTCAAGCGTCCGTTTGGTGTGAACACAGCTTTAGTGGGACTTTGGCTGGTGTTATCAGGACTCACGAGTGGAACCTTTGATTGGTTCTACCTGGTCTGTAACCGGTCTAGGACTCACCAGTGGGATCTCGGCAGGGGGCCCGGTGCAGTCGGCTCGGCCCAGTCCGATCAGGTAGGTCTGGGCCGGAGCGGGTCCAGTCGGGTCTGGGTCTGAGGAAAAACACTTCTTCATAAAGTCTTTCTCCAGATTAAATATATGAGAGAGAAACAGACCCCTGACCTTTGACCCCGGTCTTGTCTGTGACGATGACGATGATGAGGCCCACACTGACCACAGTCATCAGCACGAACAGAAGCGACAGCGCCACCTCCAGGACAGAGGCGCCACAGCAGCTCTTCCTCCGGGACATGTCAGTTCACAGAGAGTTCAGGGCTTTATCTCGACCCGCCTCAAGGGGGCGCTGTATTCAATCTGAACTCTGACGAACATGTTATTCAGGGTCAGGGGCCCTATTGCCAGTTTAAACCCGGTCTAAACCCCGTCTATCAGGTCTAAACCCGGTCTAACAGGACTAAACCTGTCTAAACCCGGGAGGTCTAACAGGACTAAACCCGGTCTAACAGGACTAAGCCCGGTCTAAACCTGGTCTAACAGGTCTAAACCCGTCTAAACCCGGTGTAACAGGTCTAAACCCGGTCTAAACCCGGTCTAACAGGTCTAAACCCGGTGTAACAGGTCTAAACCCGGTCTAACAGGTCTAAACCCGGTCTAACAGGACTAACAGGACTCACCTGTTGCTGGTGCAGAGCTCAGAGCAGAGTGAACAGTTCTTATCTTAGAGTCGAAGGTCGCTGTTGTTTATGGAGGAATTATTGATTATGGATCAGATCTGATCAGTGATTGGCTCTTTTCATTAACACACTCCGGTCTTCGGATCAGGATCTATCTTCGAGAAAAGAAAAGTTAAACACAAACTGTAACATCCATGAGCTCCATAACAGTTGAGCTCTGTTTCCTGTTGATCCCGTCAAAATAAAAGCAAAAGGCCCAAAATATTAAAAATATATACCTTTATAATTCTTTCAAACAATGAAATCCAGCTGATCTGAACCGGTCTAGTTTTAAACAGTTTAAAACAGTCTGACAGTGGCGCCCTCTGCTGGTCACTCTAAGGTTTACACTTATTTGCTCAGAGTCTGATATTTTCCTGAAACAGTTTAAAACTAAAAGAGTTCAGAGGTCGATCCAAACATGTTTCAGGAGAGTTTTTGTTTCATTTGAAGTGACTCTTTATTCTCTGGATTTAACCCATTGACTGGAGCAGTGTCAGAACTATTAAGTTTGATCAGATTTGTGATGATAACAGTGACATGTTTCTCTGGTTCTGTCGCGCTCACATTCCTCGCTCTGTGTTTACGAGCTTCGTCCAATCACAGCTCGCCTCAGTCTGGACTTTTCCCATTTTAGGTCAGACCTGGTCCAGGACTAAGGCCGGACTAAGACCAGCGTCTCAGGTCACACTGGGTCTGGATTTGTTTTTTATTTCAGAGCTAAAATGACAGGAGTAAAATTCAGATTAAAGGACAGCTCTGTTCAAGGTCAGAGGTCAACGGACTCTGGGGTCAACAAGGGTCACACTATCACATCATAAATCTGAATGAAGATGGCTCCTGTTTTTCACTGAAACAGTGAGAACAGCTTCACAAATACATCAAGACTTTTATAACACAGGCTCTTTTGGGTCTTTAGGGTCTTTAGGGTCAAAGGTCAACGTGTGTACAGTTATTTATCTGGAACATCTCACTCTTTTTATGGAAATTAAAAAACAAACAAACATCTGTTTCAAACAGAACTCTGACGTGTTCATGGATTTAGTTTAGACCTGGTTTAGACCTGGTTTAGACCTTGTTCAGACCTGGTTCAGACCTGGTTCAGACTTGGTTTAGACCCGGTCCAGACCCGGTCTTGACTGTGGAATGTGGAGAGAGGAGTGTGTCCTTTTTTGGACTGAACTGAGTCAGAGACAAACGTTTGTTTAAATCTCACTGGACTCACTCTGGCTCCATATATGGACTCACCAGGACCGGGGCTAGACCGGGCTGAACCAGGACTCGGACTCACCAGGACCGGGGCTAGACCGGGCTGAACCGGGACTGGGACTGACCAGGACCGGGGCTAGACCGGGCTGAACCTGGACTCGGACTCACCAGGACCGGGGCTAGACCAGGACTAACAGAGACAGGGACTAAACCAGGTCTAATGTTCATTGAGTCTGAGAGTCTGTATAAAAAGTGGATCAGAGGATCACATCTGAAAGAACAGGAAGTGAGCACCCGACCTAGACCCAGACCGGGACCCGACCTAGACCCAGACCGGGACCCGACCTAGACCCAGACCCAGACCGGGACCTGACCTAGACCCAGACCGGGACCCGACCTAGACTCAGACCCAGACCCAGACCTGAGTCTGGTGTAATTCCCTGTGGTGTGTTCAGGGAAACTGGTGTTTCTCATTCTCAGCTGTTTCTGACTCTCATTAAAACCACTCACTCTGAACAGCTGCAGACCAGGACCAGACCAGGACCAGACCAGGACCGAGACCCGGACCAGGACCAGACCAGGACAGAGACCGAGACCCGGACCCAGACCCGGACTAAAAAATAGAACATTAAGAGAAAGAAAGCAGACATTAGTGAAACAGAACCTCAGGCTCATGTACAGAATATTGGACCAACAGACAAACTCTCTGGAGTCAAAATACTGCACTCTGATTGGCCGATGTCCTCTGGTGCTGTGCTCTGATTGGCCGATGTCCTCTGGTGCTGGTCTCTGATTGGCCACTGTCCTCTGGTGCTGTGCTCTGATTGGCTGATGTCCTCTGGTGCTGGTCTCTGATTGGCCGATGTCCTCTGGTGCTGTCCTCTGATTGGCCACTGTCCTCTGGTGCTGTCCTCTGATTGGCCGATGTCCTCTGGTGCTGGTCTTTGATTGGCCACTGTCCTCTGGTGCTGTCCTCTGATTGGCCGATGTCCTCTGGTGCTGGTCTTTGATTGGCTGCTGTCCTCTGGCTCTGGTGCTGGTCTCTGATTGGCCGATGTCCTCTGGTGCTGGTCTCTGATTGGCCGATGTCCTCTGGTGCTGTGCTCTGATTGGCCGATGTCCTCTGGCGCTGTGCTCTGATTGGCCGATGTCCTCTGGCTCTGTGCTCTGATTGGCCGATGTCCTCTGGTGCTGGTCTTTGATTGGCTGCTGTCCTCTGGCTCTGGTGCTGTGCTCTGATTGGCCGATGTCCTCTGGTGCTGTGCTCTGATTGGCCGATGTCCTCTGGTGCTGGTCTCTGATTGGTCGCTGTTCTCTGGCTCTAGTGCTGTGCTCTGATTGGTCGATGTCCTCTGGTGCTGGTCTCTGATTGGCTGCTGTCCTCTGGTTCTGTGCTCTGATTGGCTGCTGTCCTCTGGTTCTGGTGCTGGTCTCTGATTGGCCGCTGTCCTCAGGTTCTGTGCTCTGATTGGCCGCTGTTCTCTGGCTCTGGTGCTGCGCTCTGATTGGCTGCTGTCCTCCGGCTCCAGGCTCTGGTTCTGTGCTCTGATTGGCTGGTTTCCATTTGAGCTGCCCTATAAGGAGAGGCTGAGAGTAGTTCCCATGTTTGGCTCGTTCTGAGGCAGATGGAGACAGAGAAAGGTTTTATTAAACGCAGTGGAAGCGAGAGCAGCCCACTCTGAGAACAGCCCCCCATCGCACGGTAAGACCCTCACTTTTATTACACTTCAGACTTAACTAAAGTTTTCCTCTGGAAAACGGAAAGAGACTGAAAACTCACAGTTTACAGCTGCAAGAGATATTTTAATACAAGCTTTAAATGTAAAATAAGAACTACCGCTGTTTACTGTTATTTTCTGTAAGAAATTAACTGAACAAATAATTCAAACTTTACAGAATTACAGCTGTTCCTCTTTGAAACATTCTCTGAGAAACAATGATATTAATGGTTTCTTATTTAAATAGAATTGATGGATAAAGTTCTGAGTCAGAGTTTTTTTTCAGGATCTAATGCTGCTTCTGTGATTTTAACATTTATAAAGTCTCCTAACATCTCTGTACGGAGTCACATTTGGGCCAAAAATCTGCAACGACTTTCTCTGATTTACAGAAACACAGAAAATCTGGACCAGAAACAAATCCTCTTATAATCTTCAATAATTTATTGGCATTTTTTTGTCAATAAATTCCAAATGCTGTCTCTGTCTGGACTCAGAATTTATACATTTCAATAAGAACAATAGGTCTGTAGAGCTTTATAAATGTCTCTGGTCTTAGACTTGAGCTCATTTAGACTAAGTCTTGTCTCGGTCTGGTTCTGGATTTGAACCCCAGTCCAGTCCTGGTTCTGTAGTCTGCTTCATTCAGATTTCTGTCACTTTATTTAAACCTGCTGCTTTCACAAAAACAAAACTCCTCTGAGACATCTTCACGTGGATCAAACTCTGGTCCTGGTCTGGTTTTGTGTGGTTTTCCTGACACCAGAATAAAATGTGCATTTGAATATTTATCAAAGCAACTCAGTTCAGATCCAGAGAAAAGCCTCGAGTTTATGGGTCTGGCCATATTGTAATGTATTTTAAATATTCTAAACTATATAATTCATCTTGATAAAATTTTATATATTTAAGATGAAGCTGAGTTTCTTCCAGTTTCAGAAAAATAAGATGAAAAATGTGCAGTAAATCTTATTTGACAGGTTCTGAACTTGGACTGGTCTGGATTTAACCCTGACCTTTGCCCTTGGACCACAGTCTAAACCTGATGAGCCCGATTTTACTGAGATCAGAGGAAACTGAGATGTTTTCTGTCGGAGCAGATCTGTCCATGTTTGGGAGAAATATGTGGCATTAGTCTGAGTCTAAACAAAGCAGCAGTGGTTCTTCTCGACTCAACACCAATAATACTTTAGAAATTTAAATCATAAATAACATTATTATTCAGGAGAGAGACCAGGTCTAAATCCAGCATAAACCAGGACTAAACCAGGACTAACTCCAGCATAAACCAGGACTAAACCAGGACTAGCTCCAGCATAAACCAGGACTAAACCAGGACTAGCTCCAGCATAAACCAGGACTAAACTAGGACTAAACCAGGACTAAACCAGGACTAGCTCCAGCATAAACCAGGACTAAACCAGGACTAAACTAGGACTAAACCAGGACTAACTCCAGCATAAACCAGGACTAAACCAGGACTAAACTAGGACTAAACCAGGACTAGCTGCAGCATAAACCAGGACTAAACCAGGACTAACTCCAGCATAAACCAGGACTAAACCAGGACTAACTCCAGCATAAACCAGGTCTAAACCAGGACTAAACCAGGACTAAACCAGGTCTAAACCAGGTCTAAACCAGGACTAAACCAGGTCTAAACCAGGACTAAAGGAGGAGCATTATCTTTGGAGCTAAGACGACATTCAGATTAGGTTTTAATTAAATAATTCTGTTCTAAAGCAAGTCTGCAGCATTTGGGTCTGACTTTGACTCTGTCCTAAGCCACTCCTTAGACCCTAATTCCTAACTCCTCAGCCCCTACCCCTCAGTCAGGGTTAGGGGCTGAGGAGTTAGGAGTGAGGAGTTAGGCTGTTGTACGTCTGTTCTTTTACTGATGCATTTCACATTCCATTCTATGTTTGATTCTGTAGAAATTCAGATTTGAACACAAAATGAGTCCCTCGAGTCACTGCAGAAACTGAGTGGGTTTAGTCTCATTTTATTCAAAGGTGCAGTGATTCTAAATCTTCTCCCTCCCTGTGGAACCAGGTGTTTCCTCTGCTGTTCATATGTTCTCTGGGATACGTTTGCATTCAGAGACACTTGTAAATGAATGAAGGAGGTGAAAGTGACTGGAGTTGATTAAAGTGCGTAAAATGTCAATGTTTCTAGGAACTTAATATAATATAAATGCTGTTTGGAGTCTCAGGATCTCAGCTCTGAGGGAGCAGGCTTCATCTGGAGAAACCCTGCTCAGTTCCAAACGCACAGAGACAAGACTAAAGTGATTCTAAATGTGAAAATCATCAGAATCCAGAGGAAACAGAACCAAATATGGAGCTGTAGCCGAGACTCGAGCTGCTCTGAGATCTGTCCAAATAAGGACCAGGATCGGCTTTGACTGAGGAACCAGAGAGAGGAGACAGGAGGGAGGAGACAGGAGGGAGGAGACAGGAGGGAGGAGGGAGGAGGGAGGGAGGAGACAGGAGGGAGGAGGGAGGAGACAGGAGGGAGGAGGGAGGGAGGAGACAGGAGGGAGGAGACAGGAGGGAGGAGGGAGGGAGGAGACAGGAGGGAGGAGACAGGAGGGAGGAGGGAGACAGGAGGGAGGAGACAGGAGGGAGGAGGGAGGAGACAGGAGGGAGGAGGGAGGGAGGAGACAGGAGGGAGGAGACAGGAGGGAGGAGGGAGGAGACAGGAGGGAGGAGACAGGAGACAGGAGGGAGGAGGGAGACAGGAGGGAGGAGACAGGAGGGAGGAGGGAGGAGACAGGAGGGAGGAGGGAGGGAGGAGACAGGAGGGAGGAGGGAGGAGACAGGAGGGAGGAGGGAGGGAGGAGACAGGAGGGAGGAGACAGGAGGGAGGAGACAGGGAGGAGACAGGAGGGAGGAGGGAGGAGACAGGAGGGAGGAGGGAGGGAGGAGACAGGAGGGAGGAGACAGGAGGGAGGAGACAGGGAGGAGACAGGAGGGAGGAGGGAGGAGACAGGAGGGAGGAGACAGGAGGAATGAATAAAAGAGGTTGAGGTTTTAAAGTGGAGTAAAGGCACATTTTTTTATTAATTCTGAAAAAGAGTGGTCTTGTCCACACTTCTGTGTTTTAGTTTTAAAACTGTTTTCATTTACTTTTGTAGCGTTTAAAGATAAAATGGAAAAAAGTGAAAACATTTATGTGGATGTAAAATGTCAAAGGATGCTCACTTCTTCTCATTTTTGATGTTTTGCAGTTTTGTTGCATTTTTTACATTAATCTTGTGTTATTTCTGTTTTTCTGTGACTCTGACTTTTACAGAATCAATGAAAACACAGAACTGTGGACGCAGCCAAAGCTGAACCGTTTTACCTTTTACAGGTTCTAGATCCTGGTCCAGACCTGGTCCAGTCCTGGTCCTGACCCAATCCCTCTTTCCACAGTGATCCCGGTCCTGGTCCTGGTCTTGGTCCGGTCCTGTTAGAACCATGTGTGACGACGAGGAGAGCACAGCGCTGGTCTGTGATAACGGCTCTGGTCTGTGTAAGGCCGGGTTCGCCGGAGACGACGCCCCCAGAGCCGTGTTCCCCTCCATCGTGGGCCGGCCCCGGCACCAGGTCTGACCCGGACTTAGACTGAGACCCGGCACCAGGTCTGACCCGGACTTAGACTGAGACCCAGACTTAGACTGAGTTATAGTTGTATTACAGTTGGATTATAGTTCTACTACAGTTCTACTACAGTTCTATTACAGTTCTACTACAGTTCTACTACAGTTCTATTACAGTTCTATTATAGTTCTATTATAGTTCTATTACAGTTCTATTACAGTTCTATTACGGTTGTATTACAGTTCTATTACAGTTCAATTATAGTTCTATTATAGTTGTATTATAGTTGTATTACAGTTGTATTACAGTTCAATTATAGTTCTATTATAGCTGTATTATGGTTATATTACAGTTGTATTACAGTTGTATTACAGTTCTATTATTGTTGTAGTATGGTTGTATTACAGTTGTATTATAGTTCTACTACAGTTCTATTACAGCTCTATTATAGTTGTATTACAGTTGTATCACAGTTGTATTACAGTTCTATTATAGTTGTATTATGGTTGTATTACAGTTGTATTATAGTTCTACTACAGTTCTATTACAGCTCTATTATAGTTGTATTACAGTTGTATTACAGTTCTATTATAGTTGTATTACAGTTGTATTACGGTTGTATTACAGTTCTATTACAGTTCTATTACAGTTCTATTATAGTTGTATTACAGTTGTATTACGGTTGTATTACAGTTCTATTATAGTTGTATTATAGTTGTATTACAGTTGTATTATAGTTCTACTACAGTTCTATTACAGTTCTATTATAGTTCTATTATAGTTGTATTACAGTTGTATTACAGTTGTATTACGGTTGTATTACAGTTCTATTACAGTTCTATTATAGTTGTATTACAGTTCTATTACAGTTCTATTACAGTTGTATTACAGTTGTATTATGGTTGTATTACGGTTGTATTATAGTTGTATTACGGTTGTATTATAGTTCTACTACAGTTCTACTACAGTTCTATTACAGCTCTATTATAGCTGTATTATTCGTGGTGTTTTAGGGGGTGATGGTGGGAATGGGGCAGAAGGACAGTTACGTTGGAGACGAGGCTCAGAGTAAAAGAGGAATCCTGACTCTGAAGTATCCCATCGAACACGGGATTATAACCAACTGGGACGACATGGAGAAGGTATGAGCAGAATTCAAAACATAAAAACATAAAAATCGACACCGTTAACTTCATCACATTTTTGTTTTTGGTGCAGATCTGGCACCATTCCTTCTACAACGAGCTGCGAGTGGCTCCTGAAGAACACCCCACTCTGCTCACAGAAGCCCCTCTGAACCCCAAGGCCAACCGTGAGAAGATGACACAGGTCTGGTTCTGTTCACACTGACCCGGTTCTGTTTAAATGAGTCTAATGTAAATGTTTTATTCAGATCATGTTCGAGACCTTTAATGTTCCTGCGATGTATGTGGCCATTCAAGCCGTTCTGTCTCTGTACGCCTCCGGTCGCACCACAGGTCAGTCCTGCTAAAGACAAGCTCCATTTAGATTTGAACGGGTTTTAGTGGGATTTGACCTGGTATTACTTGGTTTTTGACTCTTTTTCAGGTATAGTCTTGGACTCTGGGGACGGCGTGACCCATAATGTCCCGATCTACGAGGGCTACGCTCTTCCTCACGCCATCATGAGGCTGGACTTGGCCGGACGAGACCTGACAGACTACCTCATGAAGATCCTGACGGAGCGGGGCTACAGCTTCGTCACCACCGGTAAAATATTCAACCAAAAACTGGAAAATATGGAAAACAACAAACACAAGCTTCACACAGAAACATCATGACAGACCCTGACAGACCCTGAAAGACCCCGACAGGCCCCAACAGACCCTGAAAGACCCTGAAAGACCCCGACAGGCCCCAACAGACCCTGAAAGACCCTGAAAGACCCCGACAGGCCCCAACAGACCCTGAAAGACCCTGAAAGACCCTGAAAGACCCCGACAGACCCCAACAGACCCTGAGACCCTGAAAGACCCTGAAAGACCCCGACAGACCCTGAAAGACCCCGACAGGCCCCAACAGACCCTGAGACCCTGAAAGACCCTGAAAGACCCCGACAGACCCTGAAAGACCCCGACAGGCCCCAACAGACCCCAACAGACCCCGACAGATGCTGACAGACCCCAACAGACCCCGACAGACCCCGAAAGACCCCGACAGGCCCCAACAGACCCCAACAGACCCTGACAGACCCCAACAGACCCTGAAAGACCCCAACAGACCCCGACAGACTCTGAAAGACCCCGACAGATGCTGACAGACCCCAACAGACCCCAACAGACCCCGACAGACCCTGAAAGACCCGACAGGCCCCAACAGACACTGACAGACCCCAACAGACCCCGACAGGCCCCAACAGACCCTGATAGACCCAGAGAGACCCTGACAGACCCTGACAGACCCCGATAGACCCTGACAGACCCCGACAGACCCTGAAAGACCCCAACAGACGCTGAAAGACCCCAACAGACCCTGAAAGACCCCGACAGACCCCTGTGACCTCTGCGACCTCAGTTTGGGCGATGAAGCGTCCAGCTCTGAGCCTCAGTCCCACCGACAGAAGGCTGTGGGTGGGACTGAGGAGATCTGAAGAACTGCTTCCTCCTGAAGGACCTCAAACAAACCTCTGGAGTGACTCTAGACCTCTGAGACAGACCCCTCCTCTCGACCCCTGCTCTGTACCGTGCTACAGTCCTGTACATCATTAACGCCTGTGTTTAATCCACAGCTGAGAGGGAGATTGTGCGGGACATTAAGGAGAAGCTGTGTTACGTGGCTCTGGACTTCGAGAATGAGATGGGAACCGCCGCCACGTCTTCGTCTTTGGAGAAAAGCTACGAACTTCCAGACGGACAAGTCATAACCATCGGAAACGAGCGGTTCCGTTGTCCAGAGACACTCTTCCAACCATCATTTATAGGTATTGGAGAAAAATATGAGGTTTTAGTTGGATTTGAGGTTGGATTTAGTTGGATTTGAGGTTGGATTTAGTTGGATTTTAGCAGGTTTTAGGTTCTAACAGTATTTTGTGTTTCTCTCAGGGATGGAGTCGGCTGGGATCCATGAGACGACTTACAACAGCATCATGAAATGTGACATCGACATCCGCAAAGACCTTTACGCCAACAACGTTCTGTCGGGAGGCACCACCATGTACCCGGGCATCGCAGACCGAATGCAGAAGGAGATCACCGCGCTAGCTCCCAGCACCATGAAGATCAAGGTACGGGGCTAATACAGAGCTAACAAGGAGCTAACACAGAGCTGGTTTAACCCGGTCTAACCCCGGTCTTTCCCGGTCCAGATCATCGCCCCTCCTGAGAGGAAGTACTCGGTGTGGATTGGGGGCTCGATCCTGGCGTCTCTGTCGACCTTTCAGCAGATGTGGATCAGTAAACAGGAGTACGACGAGGCCGGTCCGTCCATCGTTCACCGCAAATGCTTTTAAAACAAAAACCACAAACCACTCCCCGCTCCACTTCCTGTTTCCTGTCCCGCCCCCACACTTCCCTGTCCAATCACAGCCCTGAGCCTCTGATCCGGCCGCTCCCATTGGTCTGTAACCTGCACCAAACGTTTGAATAAAGAAACTGGGAAAACTCTGCCCTCGACTACTTTTACTGCATTACATCCTCCAACCTTTTAATAATAAACTCAAAAATAAAAGTTCAAAAAACGATCATGAAAGTATAAAGAAATGCTCCTGGGTTAATAAAACAGGTGAGGATCAGCAGCAGGTGAGCTCTGAGGCCCCGCCCCCTGTTCAGATTCAACGTTTTTTCAGGATAAAAGTCAGAGACAGTTTTGCAGACTCTTTATTCAATTTTACAGAAAGAATAGAATATTATTTAGACACAAATAAAAAGCTGCACAGTTTCTCACATGATCAGGTCAAAAAGGAACCATTAGAACTGGATCAGAACAGGTTTTTTAATGGATCTGCACGGTTTTAGCTAGATCTGAACAGGTTTTAGATGGATTTGAACAGGTTTTAGATGGATTTTAACAGGTTTTACATGGATTTAAACAGGTTTTAGTCCAGTTCTATAATCCCTCTGTTGATAAAATGATCAGAGATGAGATCAGCACCAGAACAGACTTTTTAGTAAACATCCAGAAGGAACGATGGAAACAAGGGAAGGAAACAAGGAAGGAGGAAGTGTGGAAGGAAGGCGGGATCAGTCATTGTCCATAAAAGTCCAGTAAACTGTTGTTTTAGATCTGGGTTTGGTTCTGATCCAAACGAGGTTAGGACCAAAGGATAAAGGCCAGAGAGAAGAACAGGAACAGGAAGAGGAACTGGAACGCCACAATAAAAGCCCTGAGTTAGTCACTGAACCAGAACAGAACCAGCTATATTCATTTGAACAAGACCCACCTTTTCCTCCAGTTCTTTAATCTGTCGTTTCTGTGCTTCGATGCATTCCTCCATCTCCTTATTTCTCTGAAAAACAAAACACAGGTCAGAGTTGGATTTGAACTGTATTTTAACTATTTTAGTCAGGTTTTATTTGGTTTTAGTCAGGGTTTAGTCAGGTTTAGTTGGTTTTGGTTGGCTTTAGTCAGGCTTTAGTCTGGTTTAGTTGCTTTTGGTTGGTTTTGGACAGGTTTTACTGGGTTTTTGTGGTAATACCTGTTGTGCGAGGTGCAGCAGCTCCATCCGTTCTCTCAGGATTTGTGCGTCTCGTTCTCGGAGCTCACACATCACGCTCCTCTTCCATTGGTCCATGGCTCGGCTAAGCTCCGCCCTCTGCTCCTCCGTCAGCCTATCAGCTCGCAGCTCTTCCTTCAGAGAGGAGTGTTCTTCCAAACGCAGCGCTTCATACAACATGGCCTCCAGCTCCAGGATCCTCTGAGGAACAACAGAAAACTAACACTGTCACGGCTGGAAATAATAACTGACGCTTTTTATGGAAATAAATCAATGAATAAACTGCCCCCGACAGAATTTTCTTCTTCTTTGTTCAAGCTCAAGTAAATTACAAAGGGTCAAAACGTCAGTGCATGTGTTTAAAACCATTCTCAGACGTGCTGTAGATCTGGAGACTGGTCTGGAACATAACACTAATGTCTTAAGATAAATAAAACAAGAATTGGTTTAAATTATGTCTAAAAATGATCCAAATGCTGTTTCAGAAATAGATCTGCAGCATTAAACATGGGCTTCAGGAACAGATGCTTTGAAAAACAATTAGAAAAACCAAAAAATGTCTCCTTCGTCAGATGTTGCTGGTTTATAAATGTGGTTCGTGACAGAGTTCGTGAGGTAAGACCTTGTAGGCCTGGTCCATGGACTGTTTTCTGAAGTCCAGCTCCTCGTCGAGGTATCCCTTCTGTTTGGTGAACAGCTCCTGGACAAACACAGAGTGATTACACACCTTTACTGTAAAAACTGAGAATTAAGGGTTCTGAGTCTGATGTAAATGAAGTGGAGGGAGGTACCTTCTCGCTCTCGATGTCGAGCCGAGTCTGATTCAGAGCAGATCTGGTCATTTCTATCGACTCCAGCCACTGTTCAGCACCGTTTAATATCACAACAAGAGAACACCGTTAATATCACGACAAGAGAACACCGTTAATATCACAAAACTGTAAACGTCGAAGGACAGCAGTGAAGGGGAAAGATCATGTACCTTTTCTGCCAAAGTGAGGACAGTTCTGGCCTGAATCACCACGACCTGCTCCTCGTTCGCCAGGTTCTGATCAAAAAGTGGGGGAAATGCTCTTTAAAACATTGAACAATAACATCATACTGTAACAGTGACATCATAATGTAACAGACGTGATGTAAAATTATTTTTAAAATGTATTTAACAAACTGTCGAGGAAAGGGTCCAACTCAGACCACAGATGTTTCAGAGAGAGTTCTGGTGAAATCAACAGTAAACATGTTGTTGAATTGGTGCAGCTTCTGAATAAAATGATGGACTTAAACGCAGTTTCAGCCAAAGACCAGACCAGACTGAAAACCCTGCTACCTCTGAACACAGTGATGCAGTGACATCATAGTGTAACGTAGTGAGTAAATGAACATACACTTACGGCGTTATCTCCCAGAATGTCGAGCTTCTTCATCAGGTCGCTCATCACTATGTCCTGGAAAAAACAGTCACATCAAAATAACATCTTCCTGAAGGACGTTTATTAGCTTTGTCAGCTCCAGTTTTCTCAGACTCTATCTCCTTTTTTATTGTTTAGTTTTTTTCACAAACACATTCCGTGTACTCACAGTGACCCCCTCGGCCTCGCAGTAGATCTGCAGAGCACTGAGGCCTTCTGGGAAATGGAGTTGTTGAAAGGTGAGGGCCGGAGATCTGCGTTCTCTCTCCTGGAATCATAAAAACATCTTTCACACCAGGTTTTAGCAGATGTACAGAGGTACTGAGTCGTGTTAACAACTCTGCTTCACCTCGAGCTCCAGGATCCTGAACTCCAGAAGCTCGTTCTGGTCCTGGACGTCCTGGATCTCGTTCCTCAGACGGATCTCTTCAGCCTCCATCTGACGCAACTGCAACAGCCACAACACACATTACACAAACCTTTTCTACTGAGTTTGAACACACATTTCTCGACATTTTCTCGTCTCATTGGATCTGAGCGTCAGGACCGACCTTCTCCAGAAGCTCCTGGTTCCTCAGAAACAAGGCCTGTTTCTCCTCGACCCACTTCACGTCCTGAAAAATAACGCACAGCACAGAGTCAGGGTTAGGGTTGTTTCCTGCACACGGGAAACAGTTTCACAGCTGCATTTTCGTCTGTTTGTTGCAGATATTATTATTATTATAATGTGCCTAATATTTGACAGATATAACAGTCCCTACACAGTAGAAAAACTAAACCTATAGAACTGCATTTCCCAACATTCCTCTGTGTTTATCAGCATTAGTCAGTCATTTTGTATTTTTTCTTTGTTTTACAGTTTGTCTTTGGGGACATGAGTGGGACCTGTTAGTGAAGGGCGCCCCCTGCTGGTCTCTATGACTCTGTTCTTAATACAACAATGTGTTTTCAAAGGATTTAAGTTCATTCTTTTCCTTTGTCTCTTATTTTACTGAAAATACATTATGTCCTTCCGTTTATCACTTTACTGTCAAGAATTAAGTTTTTTTTTAGTTCATATACTCCTTGTCTCAGTCAGTGACTGATACATTTAGTTCCTACTGTTGTTGATCCCACCGATTCTTCCATTCCAGTTCAAATGCATTCCTCTCATCTCTCTTTTCCTCCCTCCTCATCTCCTCCCTCCTTGTTTCCTCACCAGTCCCTGTTGAGTGAGCGCTGACTCCAGATCTGTGACTTTGGTTTGGTACAGACTCAGTTCCACCAGGAGCTGCTCTCGGGTCTGAAACACAAACATAACCGGTTCATCTTCGAGGTTCATATGCAGGTCTGGTCCAGGTCTGGTCCAGGTCTGGTCCAGGTCTGGTCCAGGTCTGGTCTGGTTCTCACCTTGATCTCAGTCTCTGGGTCATAGCGCCCCCCACAGTTCTGTGACAGAAGAGCGTAGGCCCTCTGCAGAGCCTGGTACTCCTGATTCAACTGACGATACCTGAGCTCCGCCTCCTCACGCACCTGAGCCAATCAGAGGACAGAAGAGAGGGAGGAGCCAATCAGAGGACAGAAGAGAGGGAGGAGCCAATCAGAGGACAGAAGAGAGGGAGGAGCCAATCAGAGGACAGGGGGAGAGGGAGGAGCCAATCAGAAGAAAGAGAAGAGAAAAGAAGTTTGTTTACAGAGTAACTCAACCCCTGGTCAGAGCTTAACTCCACCCACAGACGAAATTTGAAAAAGTAAAAGTGGGCAGAGCCCAGAGGAGACAGAGGCGTGTACCTGAGACCCACAGAGACTGATTGATTGACAGATGTCAGATTGACAGTATCTTTGCGACGGAGCGGTCCCTCTTTATTCTCCTCTTTCACCTGAGCTGGAGGACCTTGGTTTCTCTGTGGACACCAGGCCTGAGCCAGAACAATTCAAAGCCCAGTCTCAGCCCGAGGCACTGACTGACGAGGCATTTTTACAGAAAACGGGGGCATTGGTAGAGTAACTTTGGTTGTCTCTCTGTAGAATAGCGTTCACTAAATTGTTGCTTTGTACATGAGCCTAAATGATCGTAATGCCAAAGTACTGTGTCTGCAGCACTCAGACTAACGCTGCATTTATGTGGCCTTGTATTTAACAGCATTAAGACTTTGTGAAAAAAAGAGAAAAAAGTTCACGTCAGACCTGACCTGTTTGTAGTGTTTAATGTTAATATGCCTGATTTACTCAGTAATCATTGAGACATGAATAAAAATCAACGGTAACACTCCGTCTTTAGGAGTTAAAAACACATGACATCAACAAACTAAGAACATATCGATTACTCTGCAACGACGCTGTGTGTGAGCACTTGAACACATCATAAACTACGGTAGACTGAGCTTCTAAACTTTTTACGACATGAACAGAGCAAAATAACAAACAGGAGCCAGCGGCAGCGTGACCCAAAATATGTGTCTCTGTTCTCAACAGATCTAAAAATGAGTGAGTCTATCTCTAAACACTGCTCGCGTTTTTTCTTTTTTTCATCTGTGCGTGTGTCGCTCTGTGTGACCTAGTTCTGACAGAGCGCCCCCTGGAGGCGTGAGCTTGTACTGAGGGCTGTCCCGCAGGTGTGGATACCTGCTACAAAGGTGTGGTTACCTGCTACAAAGGTGTGGTTAACGTAAATCATGACGTCATCATGATCAGGAAGTACGGTCGGCAGCGTTTAACCTGAGGAGGGCAGCACTCATGCGGTTTTACATGTGTTTTACACCATATTTATGAAATTAGACGGGTTTTTCAAATTTTGTCAAAAATAGGACTATAAACTATTAACTGTATTACTAAAGCCCCATTTATACACACCATCAGCTAAAAAAAAAGAGTTGTTTTAGGGTTTAGTTACACTTTAATGATATCTGATATCTGGTTCGGGTCGGTTCTGTTCGGTCTGGTTCGGGTCGGTTCTGTTCGGTCTGGTTCGGGTCGGTTCTGTTCGGTCTGGTTCTGTTCGGTCTGGTTCGGGTCGGTTCTGTTCGGTCTGGTTCGGGTCGGTTCTGTTCGGTCTGGTTCTGTTCGGTCTGGTTCTCGGAGTAAACCGGAGCTCACCTCTGGTTCTGGTTCCGTGTCTGGAGTTCTGTCGGTGTGAAACGAAGGAGTGGATCCGTCAGAGTCGAACGAGGCCTCTTCGTCGTAACCGAAGAACGTCTCTATCACCTGAACACGTCACACAGAACATACGTGTTTTAGACAGAATCAGGTTCTGGACCAGAATTAGACCTGGTTCTGAACCAGACTGGGACCCAGTTCAGGCCCGGGTCCTGGACCAGACTGGGAACCGGTTCAGGCCCAGTTCTGGACCAGATTGGGACCCGGTTCAGGTCCGGTTCTGGACCAGACAGTGACCCAGTTCAGCCCTGGTTCTGGACCAGACTGGGACCCGGTTCAGCCCTGGTTCTGGACCAGACTGGGACCCGGTTCAGCCCTGGTTCTGAACCAGACTGGGACCCAGTTCAGGCCCGGTTCTGGACCAGACTGGGAACCGGTTCAGGCCCGGTTCTGGACCAGACTGGGACTCGGTTCAGGTCCGGTTGGGGACCAGACTGGGACCCGGTTCAGGCCCAGTTCTGGACGGGACTTGGACCCGGTTCTGGACTGACCCGACAGGCTCTGAAGGTCCGTCTTCTCTTCAGTGAGTCCTGTCGTCGATATCGCATCAACATGTCTCTTTCCTGAAAAACAAACACAATCAGACTATTTCAAAACTAAAACAGTAAAACTTAACGAAATGTGAAAAACAGACTCACGATGACGTTCTTGACGTAACCTGCCGTCTCCAGAGCCTGAACAAAACAAACACAAAACAAACAAAACAAACACAAAACAAAACATTTTAGTGTCTTCAAAACTGAGCAGAGACACAGCGCTAACCCCGGGTCTCTGAGTCTGTCACAGAACAGGTTTAATCAGGTGTAAGTTCTACAGGTGTGGTCTTCACTTTGTGTTTTCAGGTGTATTTGTATCACCTGCACCTGTTCTCTCAGCTGAAGTTAAAGGTGTGTTCAAGTGCGCACTGAACTTATTGTACTGTGTAAACTCTGTAGTGGTGTGTATTATATATCAACATGTGGGTTCAGGTGTGTTCAGGTGTGTGTTTCTCAGGTGTGTTCAGGTGTGTGTTTCTCAGGTGTTTTCAGGTGTGTGTTTCCCAGGTGTGTTCAGGTGTGTGTTTCTCAGGTGTTTTCAGGTGTGTGTTTCTCAGGTGTGTGTTTCTCAGGTGTTTCTCAGGTGTGTGTTTCTCAGGTGTGTTCAGGTGTGTGTTTCTCAGGTGTTTTCAGGTGTGTGTTTCTCAGGTGTGTTCAGGTGTGTGTTTCTCAGGTGTGTTCAGGTGTGTGTTTCTCAGGTGTGTTCAGGTGTGTGTTTCTCAGGTGTTTTCAGGTGTGTGTTTCTCAGGTGTTTTCAGGTGTGTGTTTCTCAGGTGTTTCTCAGGTGTGTGTTTCTCAGGTGTTTCTCAGGTGTGTGTTTCTCAGGTGTTTCTCAGGTGTGTGTTTCTCAGGTGTTTTCAGGTGTGTGTTTCTCAGGTGTGTTCAGGTGTGTATTTCTCAGGTGTGTTCAGGTGTGTGTTTCTCAGGTGTTTTCAGGTGTGTGTTTCCCATGTGTGTTTCTCAGGTGTGTGTTTCTCAGGTGTTTTCAGGTGTGTGTTTCTCAGGTGTTTTCAGGTGTGTGTTTCTCAGGTGTTTTCAGGTGTGTGTTTCTCAGGTGTTTTCAGGTGTGTGTTTCTCAGGTGTTTTTCAGGTGTGTGTTTCTCAGGTGTTTCTCAGGTGTGTGTTTCTCAGGTGTTTTCAGGTGTGTGTTTCTTAGGTGTTTCTCAGGTGTGTGTTTCTCAGGTGTTTTCGGGTGTGTGTTTCTCAGGTGTTTCTCAGGTGTGTGTTTCTCAGGTGTTTCTCAGGTGTGTGTTTCTCAGGTGTTTTCAGGTGTGTGTTTCTCAGGTGTGTTCAGGTGTGTGTTTCTCAGGTGTGTTCAGGTGTGTGTTTCTCAGGTGTTTTCGGGTGTGTGTTTCTCAGGTGTTTCTCAGGTGTGTGTTTCTCAGGTGTTTTCAGGTGTGTGTTTCTTAGGTGTTTCTCAGGTGTGTGTTTCTCAGGTGTTTTCTGGTGTGTGTTTCTCAGGTGTTTCTCAGGTGTGTGTTTTCTAGGTGTTTCTCAGGTGTGTGTTTCTCAGGTGTTTTCAGGTGTGTGTTTCTCAGGTGTGTTCAGGTGTGTGTTTCTCAGGTGTTTCTCAGGTGTGTGTTTCTCAGGTGTGTTCAGGTGTGTGTTTCTCAGGTGTGTTCAGGTGTGTGTTTCTCAGGTGAGTTCAGGTGTGCATATTCGCACCTTGCTGAGGTCGTCGATGATGTGCTGCTGCTCCAGAACCTGTAACCGTAGAAACTCCATCTCTCTCTCATCCACGCCGTAACCGTGGAAACCAGAGCAATGGCTGCGGTCCAGATCATTAAGGGAGCTAGGCCTCCGCTGTGGAAACAAGAAGGAACTATCAACACTACAGAGAGCTGAGGAAACAAGACCTCAGGTGTGTCATGTGACCTCTGGTGTGTCACGTGACCTCAGTTGTGTCACGTGACCTCTGGTGTGTCCTGTGACTTCAGGTGTGTCGCCCAACCTCAGGTTTATCATATGACCCCAGGTGTGTAACGTGACCTCAGGTGTGTCACATGACCTCAGGTGTGTCACGTGACCTCAGGTGTGTCACATGACCTCAGGTGTGTCCTGTGACTTCAGGTGTGTCACGTGACCTCAGGTGTGTCACGTGACCTCAGGTGTGTCACCCTGCGTTGTGTGTGGTTACCATGGCGACCATCTCCATGTTTTCCTGCGTGACGAATCTCAGTTTGTTTCCGAGGCGACGCACAGACAACGCCAGCTCCTCGTTCTTTTTACTCAGACGTTTGTTTTTGTCCAGAACCGGAAGAAACTGGCTCTCTGTCTCCCTTAGACGCTTCAACTGAGAAAAAACAGGAATAAACTGTTAAAATACAGAGATAATACAGGAATAAACTGTTAAAAACAGTAATAAACCGCTAAAATACAAATATACGTTAATTTATCCCTATTTTATAAAACAGTTACCAGTTCATTGCGTTCCTCCGACAGCAGAGCATTACGATCCTCGAGTTTACGAACCACCGAACTCAGTTCAGCGATTTTCAGCTGAAACCGACGAATGTCTCTATCCTCAGGAACCTGACAGAACCAGAACAGAACCAGATCAGAACCCGATAAGAACCCGATAAGGTCCGGGACATGAACCTGGGTCTAGAACATAAACCCGGGTCCGGGACATGAACTCGGGTCCGGGACCAGGTCTGGTTTGGTTTTAAGGACAGTGCTGTTGTTACTGGTTATTCGGTTTTAATAGTGTTGTGGCGAGGGGCGTGTCTTACATTTGGAGGGGCGTGTCCCGGCCCTAGCCCCGCCCTCTGAGCATCTCGGAGGGCTGCGATCTGTTGCTCTGCCGCCTGAGTCTGCAGCTGGAGTCTGTGAGCGTGACCCGCCTGAAGACCCAGCGCTTTATCCAGAACCGAGACGGCCCGGTCCTTCAGCCGGATCTCATCCATCTGCCACGAAAACAGGTGAGTACAGGAGAGAAACAGGTGAGTACAGGAGAGAAACAGGTGAGTACAGGAGAGAAACAGGTGAGTACAGGAGAGAAACAGGTGAGAACAGGAGAGAAACAAGTGAGAACAGGAGAGAAACAGGTGAGTACAGGAGAGAAACAGGTGAGTACAGGTGAGAAACAGGTGAGTACAGGAGAGAAACAAGTGAGTACAGATGAGTACAGGTGAGTACAGGAGAGAAACAAGTGAGTACAGGTGAGTACAGGAGAGAAACAGGTGAGTACAGGTGAGAAACAGGTGAGTACAGGTGAGAAACAGGTGAGTACAGGAGAGAAACAAGTGAGTACAGAAGAGAAACAGGTGAGTACAGGAGAGAAACAGGTGAGTACAGGAGAGAAACAGGTGAGTACAGGAGAGAAACAAGTGAGTACAGGAGAGAAACAAGTGAGTACAGGAGAGAAACAAGTGAGTACAGGAGAGAAACAGGTGAGTACAGGTGAGAAACAGGTGAGTACAGGAGAGAAACAGGTGAGTACAGGTGAGAAACAGGTGAGTCCAGATGAGTACAGCAGAGAAACAGGTGAGTACAGGAGAGAAACAGGTGAGTACAGGTGAGAAACAGGTGAGTACAGGAGAGAAACAAGTGAGTACAGGAGAGAAACAGGTGAGTACAGGAGAGAAACAAGTGAGTACAGGAGAGAAACAGGTGAGTACAGGTGAGAAACAGGTGAGTACAGGTGAGAAACAGGTGAGTCCAGATGAGTACAGCAGAGAAACAGGTGAGTACAGGTGAGAAACAGGTGAGTACAGATGAGAAACAAATGAGTACAGATGAGTACAGGTGAGTACAGGAGAGAAACAGGTGAGTACAGGAGAGAAACAGGTGAGTACAGGTGAGTACAGGAGAGAAACAAGTGAGTTCAGGTGAGTACAGGAGAAAAACAGGTGAGTACAGATGAGTACAGGTGAGTACAGGTGAGTACAGGAGAGAAACAGGTGAGTACAGGTGAGTACAGGTGAGTACAGGAGAGAGAGTACAGGTGAGTACAGGTGAGTACAGGAGAGAAACAAGTGAGTTCAGGTGAGTACAGGAGAGAAACAGGTGAGTACAGGTGAGAAACAGGTGAGTACAGGTGAGTACAGGAGAGAAACAGGTGAGTACAGGTGAGAAACAGGTGAGTACAGGTGAGCACAGGAGAGAAACAGGTGAGTACAGGGGAGAAACAGGTGAGTACAGGAGAGAAACAGGTGAGTACAGGTGAGTACAGGAGAGAAACAGGTGAGTACAGGTGAGAAACAGGTGAGTACAGGTGAGAAACAGGTGAGTACAGGTGAGTACAGGAGAGAAACAGGTGAGTACAGGTGAGAAACAGGTGAGTACAGGAGAGAAACAAGTGAGTACAGGAGAGAAACAAGTGAGTACAGGTGAGTACAGGTGAGTACAGGTGAGTACAGGTGAGAAACAGGTGAGAAACAGGTGAGTACAGGTGAGTACAGGAGAGAAACAGGTGAGTACAGGTGAGAAACAGGTGAGTACAGGAGAGAAACAAGTGAGTACAGGTGAGTACAGGAGAGAAACAGGTGAGTACAGGTGAGTACAGGAGAGAAACAGGTGAGTCCAGGTGAGAAACAGGTAAAAACAGGAATAAAATAAATAAATCTGTCTGTGTTTATTGTGCGTCTATTCCTCGTCTCAGGGTCGTTGTTTGAGGAGGGGTCTGTGTCCAGGTTCGTGTCAGAAACTGTTTCTGATGTGGTTCTTTTGGCTCGTTCCGTCTCGTCTCAAACAAAGAAGAGGCACTGTTTTTACTGTGATCGTTGTGATTTATGTTTAAAAAGTGAAACTCTGAGGTTCATTATCGTCCACTGGTCTCTGTGAGTGGCTCTGTTCTGTCTGTGGTTAACCCCAGATGCTTATGTCTTAATGGACAGATAGGATGTGGATCAGATGCTCTCTAAACAAACACTAACAGGACAAACCTTCACAGGTTTTATTTGTGGATACTGTCTCCAGTTTATTGTTATTCTGATGTTTATTGTGTTAGCGGCAATTTTGTGTGTTCTTGTGAAACCACGGAAACACTTAGACCCAGTGAGACGGTTCTGACCCTGTTCTGACCCGGTTCTGGAGCGTACCAGTCTGCGGATCTCCCTCTCGCTCTCCCTCCGGGTCCGGTTCAGTTCCTCCTGGTGCTGGTAGTGAGCGGACCGGAGCTCGGCGGCGCGGGCCTGGATGCTCTGCTGGGCCGAGCTCAGGGCGTCCTCGGCGCTGCGTTTGGACCCCCTCAGCTCCAGAACCTCCTGCTGCAGCCGGGACCGCTCCAGGTCCCAGCACCGACGGGCCTCTTCTGCCTCCGCCAACAGAGCGCTCCGCACCTAAAGAACCACAGAGGACCGGGTCAGAGCCGGGTCCGAGCTGTAGAGCCAGATAGAATTAGATCAAATCCTTCGTCAGAGCCAGGTGACCTGTAGAACCAGGTTAGAATCAATCAGGACCAGAGAGAACCAGGCAAAACCAGGGAAAACTGTATGAGTCTGAACTGAGTATGAAGTATGAACTGAACTGAATAAATCAATGTCTCCAAACCCTTGTCCCAGACTAAACTCAGTCCAGGTCCATGACTCCTCTAAACCCTGGTCCTGGTCTGGGCCCGGTCTGGGCCCGGTCTCAGTCGGACCTTATCAGCTGATCCCTGCTGGAGGCTGGAGACCAGTCCGTTGAGTCTCTGGATTTCTGAGTCTTTGATCTTGATGACCCTCATCAGCTCCATCTCGTGTTGCCGTAATAACGTCTCCCTGGCGACGGCCACCTCTCGCTGCTTCTCCTCGTGTAGTTTGGACCGCAGCGTTGTCATGGCGACCGTCGCACGGTGATGCTCCGCCTTCAGCTCCTGGGCCTTCTCCCGCTCCAGACGACTCACCTGTGGACAGATAAAAATACATGTGCACCTGTTAAACACATACACCTGAGACACACTGAGAGGTCCTCCTGCTCCAGACGACTCACCTGTGCACAGGTAACACATGACTTAGACCCGGTTTAACCCGGTCTCACCTTGTTCTTCTCGTGCTGCGGTTCGATCCGGTCCAGACCTGGTTTACCCCGGTTTAACCCGGTCTCACCTTGTTCTTCTCGTGCTGCGGTTCGATCTGGTCCAGACCCGGTTTAACCCGGTCTCACCTTGTTCTTCTCGTGCTGCGGTTCGATCCGGTCCAGACCTGGTTTACCCCGGTTTAACCCGGTCTCACCTTGTTCTTCTCGTGCTGCGGTTCGATCCGGTCCAGACCCGGTTTAACCCGGTCTCACCTTGTTCTTCTCGTGCTGCAGTTCGATCTGGATGTCCGTCAGTTTCGCTCGCAGCTCCTCATTGGCCGCCTGCAGCGTTGCCATGGCGTCAGCTTTGGCGCGCCCTCCGCTGCCTTTTTTGGACATCCCCCCACGGTCACAGCTGTCAATCAAACAAGGTCCCACCCCTTGGTCCAGACTTCAGCTGTCTGCAACAAGACCAGACAAAACCAGGCCAAGACCGGACAGAACCAGGTCAGGATCAGACAAAACCAGGTTTAGACTGAACAGAACCAGATCAAGACCAGATAAAACCAGGCCTAAACATGGTCTAAACTCGGTCTAAACTCCACTTTGAAAAGATCTAAACTTGGTCTCAACTCAGTTTTGAACAGGTCTAAACTTGGTCTAAACTAGTCTTGAACAGGTCTAAACTCGGTCTAAACTCAGTCTTGAACAGGTCTAAACTCGGTCTAAACTCAATCTTGAACACGTCTAAACTCGGTCTAAACTCAGTCTTGAACACGTCTAAACTCGGTCTAAACTCAGTCTTGAACAGGTCTAAACTCGGTCTAAACTCAGTCTTGAACACGTCTAAACTCGGTCTAAACTCAGTCTTGAACAGGTCTAAACTCGGTCTAAACTCAGTCTTGAACAGATCTAAACTTGGTCTAAACTTGGTCTTTAACAGGTTCAAACAGGTCTAGAACAGGTTCTAGCAGGTCTTGAACAGGTTTTAGCAGGTTTTAAATGAAGTACTCACCGTTTGATGTGGAGTCTGTGTTTCTTCATGTTTTTGTTGAGACTCTATTAAAATGAACTGGAGCCTGTTGTTTTTAATGGGTTTGTATTAAACTCAATGGCCTCAGATCAGTCCCATTGGTTTGTATTGGCTCCTGTTTAAATGAATGGGTCTGTATTGGTTTGTATTGGTTTGAATGAAGCTGATGTTAGCAGCTCAGTTAGCCTCTGATGCTACACCTCTCTGCAGTGAGGAAAGGAAACAAGGGAGCAAGGAAAGGAAGGGAGGAGAGGAGTCCAGGAGGAGAGGACAGAAAGTAGGAGGGAAGGAGGTGAGACGGAGGGAAGGAGGTAAGGAGACAGGGAAGGAGAGAGGGAAGTGTGAGTCGATGAAGTGAGAGTAGCATCCTTCAACCTCTGCTCCTCTTCCTCCGTCTCCCAGCATCCTCTGCTACATCTGACTCACTCTGAGGCTGGCTCTCACAGCTCCCACCGCAGGCGGGTCCGGGGAACTGCAGCTGGGTTTAAAACAGTTCCCTCTGGTGGAGAGTCAAGGGAACTACGGCCCATTCCGAGGGTTTTTGTTTCAACAGAGCATTCCAAAGGCAATAAAAACATTAAAAAGACAACCCTGATCCTTAGAAATAAAGTGGTATTTAATTTAAAAACTGAGATGTAGAAGTGTAGAAGTGTAGAAGCAACAAGCAAAAGTATTTTCATTTTGCAAATTTAGCTGCAAACCATCTGTTTGTACAGAAAAGGTGAAAGATCTTCTGTTCAAATCCATCTAAAACCTCTTCAAATCCATCTAAAACCTGTCCAAATCCATCTACAACCTGTCCAAATCCTAACACCTGTCCAAATCCATCTAAACCCTGTTTGAAATCCATCTAAAACCTGTCCAAATCCATCTAAAACCTGTCCAAATCCATCTAAAACTTGTTCAAATCCATCTACAATCTGTTCAAATCCTAAAACCTAATCGCTCTGTGTGCTGCCTACATTTCCCATGATGCTTTGCCTGTGTCCAGAAGCAGAGGGAGGGGGCTGAAGGAATGTGAGGAATTCGTTTCCTGTTGAGACTCAATAGACGAGTGGACCAGAGTTCTGCTAGTTCTACTAGTTCTACTGGGTTCTCCCGAGTTCTACTGAGTTCCACCAGGACTTTACAGGGATTTAATGTAGTTGGAGTTTAATGCAACTGGAGTTTATTGGAGTTTATGCTGTTCTGTTGTAGTTTTTAATGTAGTTCTGATGGAGCCATGGCAGAACCGCTGCTCAAGAGAACACTGTCCAGATTCAAGACCAGAACCAGAGGTAAACAATGACCGAACCAGGACCGAACCAGGACTAAACCGGGACTAGACCGGGACTAGACCAGGACTGAACCAGAATCAGTTTATAATTTAAACAAACTGAGCAGAAAATAAAGACATTTCACTTTGATTTATTCCATTTGTGTGACTCTTTGCTCAAGACTGTCCACAACACTGAGATTTCTATTGAGCACTTCTTTCTGCAGTTATTTTTTTTAAATTTGTGCAGCCTATTTTCAGATTTTTGTTTTTTACAGTTTATAAACATTTACAGTTTTGTATTTGCTCCACTGTAAATATGTGTCAAAATAAACACATGCTCAAGAAGAGTTTATACTGCTTCATCAAAGTTGGACTAAACTAGGACTGAACCAGGACTAGACCAGGACTGAACCAGGACTAGACCAGGACTGAACCAGGACTAAACCAGGACTGAACCAGGAATAAACCAGGACTAGACCAGGACTGAACCAGGACTAGACCAGGACTGAACCAGGACTGAACCAGGACTGAACCAGGACTGAACCAGGACTGAACCAGGACTAGACCAGGACTGAACCAGGACTAAACCAGGACTGAACCAGGACTAGACCAGGACTGAACCAGGACTAAACCAGGACTAGACCAGGACTGAACCAGGACTGAACCAGGACTGAACCAGGACTAGACCAGGACTAAACCAGGACTGAACCAGGACTGAACCAGGACTAAACCAGGACTAGACCAGGACTGAACCAGGACTAAACCAGGACTGAACCAGGACTAGACCAGGACTGAACCAGGACTGAACCAGGACTAAACCAGGACTAGACCAGGACTAAACCAGGACTGAACCAGGACTAAACCAGGACTGAACCAGGACTAGACCAGGACTAAACCAGGACTGAACCAGGACTGAACCAGGACTGAACCAGGACTAAACCAGGACTGAACCAGGACTAGACCAGGACTAAACCAGGACTGAACCAGGACTGAACCAGGACTGAACCAGGACTAAACCAGGACTGAACCAGGACTAGACCAGGACTGAACCAGGTCTAATGAATCCCAGGGTAAATTGTAGTTAATGTATTTCCTGTCATTAGTGCACGTGAGAGTGTGCATGTGTGTGTTTCCTGTTTGTGTCACATCTCATTAACCATCTCTGGACCGGACCCTGGACCGGACCCTGGACCGGACCCTGGACCGGACTTTGGACTGGACCCTGAACTAGACTCTGGACTTGCCTGGACCCCACGTGCAGAGTCTGGTCTGAATGAAGTCTCAGTCCTGGTCTTGGTCTGGTCTTTCGTGAAAGGAGCAGTGTTCAGCAGTGAATGGCCCCAGTGTTAGTCTGGCCTCAGGCCCCGTCTAGTGCTGGAACTAGTCTGATCCTGTAAAGTCTCAGTGTAGTCCTGCTGGAACCACGTCTGATCCTGTAAAGTCTCAGTGTAGTCCTGCTGGAACCACGTCTGATCCTGTAAAGTCTCAGTGTAGTCCTGCTGGAACCACGTCTGATCCTGTAAAGTCTCAGTGTAGTCCTGCTGGAACCACGTCTGATCCTGTAAAGTCTCAGTGTAGTCCTGCTGGAACCACGTCTGATCCTGTAAAGTCTCAGTGTAGTCTTGCTGGACCACTCCCTGATCCTGTAAAGTCTCAGTGTAGTCCTGCTGGAACCACGTCTGATACCGTAAAGTCTCAGTGTAGTCCTGCTGGAACCACGTCTGATCCCGTAAAGTCTCAGTGTAGTCCTGCTGGAACCACGTCTGATCCCGTAAAGTCTCAGTGTAGTCTTGCTGGAACCACGTCTGATCCCGTAAAGTCTCAGTGTAGTCCTGCTGGAACCACGTCTGATCCTGTAAAGTCTCAGTGTAGTCTTGCTGGAACCACATCTCCTGAACATCCCATAATACTCAGATCATAAACAGGAAGGGTTTTTAATATCAGATCTGTCACAGCTTTAACCACAAACATGTTTATCTCTTACATTTTCCCCCGAGACGACACTAGTCTGAGCAGAACGGAAACAACTCATTTACAGATTAAAAGTCTGTTTAGTGCAGTAAACGTGAGACAAGCACAGAGTTCGTCTCGAGCACTAAATACATACTGACAGGAAAACTCACCAAAATATGCTCATAATTTAACCCAAAAAGGGCACGAGAGAGCCCCCCGTCCTATCTGCTGGTCATGCAGCATGAGTTTATCTGAAGCTGAGCAGATGCCAGTGTTTAGTGTAAAAATACTTCAGTCAAGAGTTGGATAAACTGTGTTACATAAACAGATGGATTAGGACAGGTTTTAGTTGGATTTGAAAAAGTTTTAGTTGGATTTGAACAGGTTTCAGCTGGATTTGCACAGGTTTTATATGTCTTTATAGATGTCCGATCAGCTGCTGCCCCCTCATCACCCCCCCGGACTCACATGACTGTTGCCAGGAAACAGCAGTGGACCAATCAGGCGCTAGCACCTCCAGAGAGCTCCCAGAATGCACCGGGGCAGAGCCAACAGTGGGAGGAGCCAGAGAGCAGGGTATGGTAACATCAAGTCTGGATCAGGTCTGGGTCAGGTCTGGATCAGGTCTGGATCAGGTCTGGATCAGGTCTGGATCAGGTCTGGGTCAGGTCTGGATCAGGTCTGGGTCAGGTCTGGATCAGGTCTGGATCAGGTCTGGATCAGGTCTGGGTCAGGTCTGGATCAGGTCTGGATCAGGTCTGGGTCAGGTCTGGATCAGTTCCTGTGATTGGTCATTTTTTTCTGTATTGTTTGCAGACTTTCACTGGCCTTGGTCCTGGTCTTGGTCCTGGTCTCGGTCCTGGTCTTGGTCCTAGTCCTGGTCTCAGCCCTGATCTGGATCCTGGCCTCGGCCCTGGTCTGAGACATGGTCCAGACTCGTCCCCGGCCTCGGTCTGGGTGGGTTCAGGTCCAGCCTCGGTCTGGGTCCCCAGGTCTCCGGGGCAGAGGGCCTACCTGCAGAGCCTGGACAGCAGCAGCCGAGCCTGGGTACTGTCCTCAGGAAAGTCCCCTGCTCTGGACCAGGCCTGGATCCAGACCACGGCCTACAGCGAAGACCAGATCTGGTACAACCCCATCCCTGAGGAGGAGGAGCCCCAGTCCAGGGGTCCCGGTCTGAGTCCGGGTCCTGGTCTGAATGAGCAGGATACGGTGCTGAAAGAGAATAAAACAGAGCCGAGGATCGAGATGAAAGACACTGCTGTAGAAATCACAGGTGAGAGTTACCTGATAAAAAGAGATTTAAAAGAGTTTACAGTGAATATGAAAAATAAAAAATATGAACTGAAGAGTTCAAATCTTTCCAGGAGGAGTGTCTGAGCGGATGATCGACAAACTCAAGTCTCCAGCCACAAAGCTCCGACGCAAACTGAGCCTGAAATCACGCCGCGAACGCCACGGCAACCAGGACACGCTCCCCAGCAACCAGGAGAGCTCCTCCCCCTCCAGAAAACGGCCAATCAGACGACAGGACAGTGGCAGGAGAGGTGAGCTCGAGGACTACACACAAAATGGCCTCCGGATCATCCACCAACCGGACCCCTTGCCTCCGACAGGTTGCCATAGCGACGGGGACTCTCCAGAGCTGTTACCACGGCAGAATGTGATGTCACAGAACGAGGAGGAGTCAAGTGATCGGAGCCCTGCCCACAGCCTGACAGGGGTCCTCACTGTTCACCTGCAAGGACTAGATCACATGACCCACAGGTGAGTAATATGACCCGCGGGTGAGTCACATGACCTGCGTGTGAGTAATATGACTCGCAACTGAGTCTCAGGTGAGTCACATGACCTGCGTGTGAGTAACAAGACCCGCAGGTGAGTCACATGACCCGTGGGTGAGTTATATGATCCACAATTGAGTCTCAGGTGAGTCACATGACCCACAGGTGAGTCACATGACCCGCGGGTGAGTCACATGACCCACAACTGAGTCTCAAGTGAGTCACATGACCCGCAGGTGAGTCTAAGTTGAGTCACATGACCCGCAGGTGAGTTACATGACATGTCTGGTGACCTGTAAATATATGTCCTGGTGCAGGTCGGGTGTGTCCAGGTGCGTCTCCATGGTGATCCAGGTGGATGATGTCACTAGGGCCAGGACGGCTGCCATGGCGATGACAGGCCCCACCCTCAGCCTCAACCACAGTTTCAACATCCAACTGGAACAGAGCCGCTTCCTCAGAGTCATCGCCCTGACGACAGGTCTGAGACCAGCTAAAACTAGGTCTAAACCAGGTCTGAGACCAGCTAAAACTAGGTTTAAACCAGGTCTGAGATCAGCTAAAACCAGGTCTCACTAAAACTCACAAAACCCTGGTGTAACTTGAGAAAAACAAGGCCAGACCAGCAACTGAGGGTCTAAACCAGGTAAAACCAGGTCTTACCTCAAAGAAAAATATGTCTAACTCGATTATATGTCCTTGTCAAAACTGAGTAAAACCTGTTCAAATCCATGTAAAACCTGTTTTAATCCACCTTAAACCTCTTTTCTCCTCAGCAAGTCCTGGTCCAGAGGAGTCCAGTCCCAGAACCAGAGTGTGCAGCAGGAGGACTGTCTCTGCCTTCGCTCTTTAAAGGTACAGCTCAAAACCTCCGGGTCCTGGTCTAGTCTGGTCTGGTCCTGGTCTAGTCCTAGTGTAGTCCTGGTATACAGTGGTCCCTCACTATAACGTGGTTCACCTTTCGTGGTCTCGCTGTTTCGCAGATTTTTTTAGTGCAATTTTGCATGCTTTTTTTTTTTTATTGTGCATTGTGTTCTGCGTCCTGATTGGCTAAGGGACTGTAGACCATTGTGTTCTGCGTCCTGATTGGCTAAGGGACTGTAGACCATTGTGTTCTGCGTCCTGATTGGCTAAGGGACTGTAGACCATTGTGTTCTGCGTCCTGATTGGCTAGGGGACTGTAGACCATTGTGTTCTGCGTCCTGATTGGCTAAGGGACTGTAGACCATTGTGTTCTGGGTCCTGATTGGCTAGGGGACTGTAGACCATTGTGTTCTGGGTCCTGATTGGCTAGGGGACTGTAGACCATTGTGTTCTGCGTCCTGATTGGCTAAGGGACTGTAGACCATTGTGTTCTGCGTCCTGATTGGCTAAGGGACTGTAGACCATTGTGTTCTGCGTCCTGATTGGCTAAGGGACTGTAGACCATTGTGTTCTGCGTCCTGATTGGCTAGGGGACTGTAGACCATTGTGTTCTGCGTCCTGATTGGCTAAGGGACTGTAGACCATTGTGTTCTGGGTCCTGATTGGCTAGGGGACTGTAGACCATTGTGTTCTGGGTCCTGATTGGCTAGGGGACTGTAGACCATTGTGTTCTGGGTCCTGATTGGCTAAGGGACAGTAGACCATTGTCCATCAGTCTCCTCCGTGTCTCCTGTTCAGTACAGAATGCGTTCGGCCACATTTACATAAATGTTCGATGCTAGCAGTGTGACTCTGAAGTGCTGTATGTTTGTAAGTTTTCTCCGACAAAACCCACAATGTGGACGAAACGTTCTGCACCGACAAAGGCACCTGCGGTTCACCCAAAAGACAGAGGAAGATGCTAAGGTTTGAACTTTGAGAGTGTTTAAACAAGAGAGAAATGTGAGAAAATGTTAATGCCTGTCTGAGAAAAGTGTATAAAGCCTTAAAACATATAGAATAACTGGAAAAAATAAAGATGACTACTTCACGGATTTCGCCTATTGAGGGTTATTTTTGGAACATAACTCCTGCGATAAACGAGCGACCACTGTAATCCTGGTCTTGTTCTGTTGCAGGATCTCGGAGTCAGGAGTTGAGTTTAAGTCTGGAGCCCAGAGGATCACTGCAGCTCAAACTGTCTCTGCAGGTAACTCACCTGTGGGTCTCACCTGGTCTAACCTGTCTCACCCGTGGGTCTCACCTGGTCTAACCTGTCTCACCCGTGGGTCTCACCTGTGGGTCTCACCCGTGGGTCTCACCTGGTCTAACCTGTCTCACCCGTGGGTCTCACCTGGTCTAACCTGTCTCACCCGTGGGTCTCCCTGGGGTTGTGGTCTCCTGGTCTAACCTGTCTACCTTGGGTCTCACCTGGTCTAACCTGTCTCCCCGTGGGTTCCTGTGGGTCTGTGGGTCTCCCTGCGTGGGTCTCACCTGGTCTAACCTGTCTCACCCGTGGGTCTCACCTGGTCTAACCTGTCTCACCCGTGGGTCTCACCTGTGGGTCTCACCCGTGGGTCTCACCTGGTCTAACCTGTCTCACCCATTGGGTCTCACCTGGTCTAACCTGTCTCACCCATTGGGTCTCACCTGGTCTAACCTGTCTCACCTGTGGGTCTCACCTGGTCTAACCTGTCTCACCCATTGGGTCTCACCTGGTCTAACCTGTCTCACCCATTGGGTCTCTGGTCTACCTGTCCTGTGGGTCTCACCTGGTCTAACCTGTCTCACCCATTGGGTCTCACCTGGTCTAACCTGTCTCACCCGTGGGTCTCACCTGGTCTAACCTGTCTCACCCATTGGGTCTCACCTGGTCTAACCTGTGGGTCTCACCCGTGGGTCTCACCTGGTCTAACCTGTCTCACCCGTGGGTCTCACCTGGTCTAACCTGTCTCACCCATTGGGTCTCACCTGGTCTAACCTGTCTCACCCGTGGGTCTCACCTGGTCTAACCTGTCTCACCCATTGGGTCTCACCTGGTCTAACCTGTCTCACCCGTGGGTCTCACCTGGTCTAACCTGTCTCACCCGTGGGTCTCACCTGGTCTAACCTGTCTCACCCGTGGGTCTCACCTGGTCTAACCTGTCTCACCCGTGGGTCTCACCTGGTCTAACCTGTCTCACCCGTGGGTCTCACCTGGTCTAACCTGTCTCACCCGTGGGTCTCACCTGGTCTAACCTGTCTCACCTGTGGGTCTCACCTGGTCCAGGGGCAGGACTCTGTAGACCGGTCTCAGGTGTTCGGTGTGGACCTGAAAGTCCTGGTTCAGAGAGAATCTTCAGAGAAAACTGTTCCTCTCATCCTCCACAAATCAGTCTCAGAAATCAACCGCCGAGGACTGAAGGTGAGTCTGGGTTAGTCCTGGTTTAGGTCCTGGTCCTGACCCGGTCTGGTCCTGACCCGTTCTGGTCCTGACCCGGTCTGGTCTGGTTCTCAGGTGGAGGGTCTATACAGACTCTGTGGGTCTGCGTCGCTGAAGAAGCAGCTCAGAGACTGGTTTGAAACAAGCAGCTCCTCCGTCGACCTCCGAGACTTCCCCGACCTTCACGCCATCACCGGTAAGTCCAGATAAGACTGGGTTCAGACCGGGGTCAGCTGTGGTCCTGGTGCAGTCCTGGTTAGTCCTGGTCTAGACCCGGTCTCAGCAGGTCTTGTCTCTCCAGGTGTTCTGAAGGATTACCTGCGCGCCCTGCCGTCTCCTCTCATCACCTCGTCTCTGTACGAAGCTGTTAAAGACGCCATGACCCTGCGACCTGTGACCTCTGACCCCTCCTGTGTGACCTGTGACCCCGAGCTGTCCCAGAGGACAGTCCAGCTGCTCCACTGTCTCCCTGCTGCAGAGAGGGTAATCCAACTAAAACCTGTTCAAATCCAAGGCGACCCTCTCTGTGTTATTCCCTGGGTTTTGTCTTCCAGGTGACTCTCCCAGTGTTATTCCCTGGGTTTTGTCTTCCAGGTGACCCTCTCTGTGTTATTCCCTGGGTTTTGTCTTCCAGGTGACCCTCTCTGTGTTATTCCCTGGCTTTTGTCTTCCAGGTGACTCTCCCAGTGTTATTCCCTGGGTTTTGTCTTCCAGGTGACCCTCTCTGTGTTATTCCCTGGCTTTTGTCTTCCAGGTGACTCTCCCAGTGTTATTCCCTGGGTTTTGTCTTCCAGGTGACCCTCTCTGTGTTATTCCCTGGCTTTTGTCTTCCAGGTGACTCTCCCAGTGTTATTCCCCGGGTTTTGTCTTCCAGGTGACCCTCTCTGTGTTATACCCTGGGTTTTGTCTTCCAGGCGACCCTCTCTGTGTTATACTGTGGGTTTTGTCTTCCAGGCAACCCTCTCTGTGTTATTCCCAGGTTCTTGTCTTCCAGGTGACCCTCTCTGTGTTATACCCTGGGTTTTGTCTTCCAGGCAACCCTCTCTGTGTTATTCCCAGGTTCTTGTCTTCAAGGTGACCTCTCTGTGTTATTCCCTGGGTTTTGTCTTCCAGGTGACTCTCCCAGTGTTATTCCCTGGGTTTTGTCTTCCAGGCGACCCTCTCTGTGTTATTCCCTGGGTTTTGTCTTCCAGGTGACCCTCTCTGTGTTATTCCCTGGGTTTTGTCTTCCAGGCGACCCTCTCTGTGTTATTCCCTGGGTTTTGTCTTCCAGGTGACCCTCTCTGTGTTATTCCCAGGTTCTTGTCTTCAAGGTGACCCTCTCTGTGTTATTCCCTGGCTTTTGTCTTCCAGGTGAACCTCTCTGTGTTATTCCCTGGGTTTTGTCTTCCAGGTGACCCTCTTTGTGTTATTCCTTGGGTTTTGTCTTCCAGGCGACCCTCTCTGTGTATTTCCCTGGGTTCTGTTTTCCAGGCGACCCTCTCTGTGTTATACCCTGGGTTTTGTCTTCCAGGTGACCCTCTCTGTGTTATTCCTTGGGTTTTGTCTTCCAGGCGACCCTCTGTGTATTTCCCTGGGTTCTGTCTTCCAGGCGACCCTCTCTGTGTTATACCCTGGGTTTTGTCTTCCAGGCGACCCTCTCTGTGCTCATGGATCACCTAAGTCTCGTTGCTAACCACAGTTCATCAAATAAAATGACGGCTCAGAACTTGGCCGTGTGTTTCGGGCCTGTGTTGTTCACTGCAGTCCAAACCGACCAATGGGAACGCAGCGCTGCGGTGAGGGGCAGGGCCAAAGGAGGAAGGGGCGGGGCTAAAGGTGGTTGTGATGGCGACGACCTTGGAAATGCTGTGGACTTTAAACAACACATAGAAGCTCTGCACTTCCTTCTGCAGAACTGGCCTGGTACAAAACAAAGACTTAAACTAATTATTACTAAGAAGAGAAACTGTACATTTTTTGATTTCTGTAAATACTTTAAGGGTATTCTATGAACTGTACTCACGTGTGATGAAAGCCTGTGGTTTGTTTCTGGTTCAGTTCCTCCTCATCATGTCCCGGAAGAAGAAGGGGGCGCAGCCAGACAGAGTTCACCTGAACACAACAGGTACAGACTCAGACAGAGGCACAGACAGGCCGGAGACTGGAGCCAGCAGTATCACGACCAGGACCGGGACCGGGACCAGGACCGGGACCGGGACCGGGACCGGGACCAGCCCTCAGAGCCAGGTAAAACTAGACCAGGAGGAAGTCAGGTCTAAACTGATGAACAGTTACATTATATTTATTTTATTTTCAGCAAAACATTATCGTCAAGAAATAAAGTTTGACTAAAATTGTTATTTTAATCATGTCATTTAATCATTTAACTATTGTAAAAACAGTTTTAAAAATTCTGGGAAAATGGTAACAACAAAACAATAAAAAACTGTTAAAATAAAAAATAATAAACAGTGAAAACCTGTAAATTGTAAATATATATATATATATTATATATATATATATATATATATATATATATATATATATATATATATATATATATATATATATATATATAAAAACTTGAAGTAAAATTGTGTGTGTGTGTGGGTTTTCAGAAAAAGACTCAACTCTGATAAAAGATGACTTCGAGGCTCCGTTCAACTGTCGCCTGAGTCTGAAGGACTTCGATC
>CM072166.1:106492-147080 GCA_036850595.1 Rhyacichthys aspro | reverse complement strand
TACATCGGACACTCTCAGGGGACTACCATAGGTCTGTTCTAATCCGGGTCTGGACCGGGTCTGGACCGGGGCTTTCCCAGGGTTCACTCTGTTCTCCTACATTTCCCAGGGTTCATGGCGTTCTCGTCGCTCCCGGACGTCGCTGATAAAGTGAAGCTGTTTGTGGCGTTGGCTCCAGTCGCCTCCGTCTCCTTCACGTCCAGCCCCATGACCAAACTGTCCTTCCTCCCAGAACCCGCCATCTGGGTACGACCGGGTCTACAGGGACTGTTTTAGTTGGATCTGAGCAGGTTTTAGTTGGATCTGTGTGACTGACTGCTGTTTGATTGACAGGACCTGTTCGGGAGGCGGGACTTCCTGCCTCAGAGTCACATGATCGAGTGGTTTGCTGAACACATTTGCTCCAAACACAGCTCTCTCTGTGGAAACCTGTTCTTCGTGCTGTGTGGCTTCAACGAGCACAACCTCAACATGGTACGCCCCAAAGCATCATGGGAAACACACACCTCTTTCAGGAACGAAAAAACCTTGGCCAGTCACATGCTCCAAAAAGGAGCGCTCCCATTGGTCGACACTTGTCACATGACGTTCCAGGAAGTTTAATAGCTGCAGATAAAGTGTATTTTCAGCTGAATATGTCTTTTAACAGAGAAACAGCTGAAAAAAGAAAAGCATCAACAGAGAAAAGGGAGGCAACGTAAAACACAGATAAATACTGTCAATTCAATCACGTAATGTTTAACGAGGAGGAGATCATTGTCGTGCTGACGCTGAAGTCACAGCTAAGCTAACGCTAAACTCTAAACTTCAGTTTGGTCAAATGGATTAGTATTTTGGAGGAAAAACTGGTCTGGTTTTATTTTTTAATAAAAAAGAAGCTGCTTTAGGAGGAGAGTCTGAGACAGGGACAAGAAAAGAACATCAGGGACTGGAGCTTTAGTGTTACCTCAGAAGCGAGCTCCAGAGGAGACCTTGAACGCAGCAGGAGAACTGTTCTTTTCCAAATGGAGACTGTAACTGAAGTGTGTTTGTTCCAGAGCCGGACCCCGGTCTACACCACCCACTGTCCTGCAGGAACCTCCGTCCAGAACATGATCCACTGGGACCAGGTCAGAACCACAACTCCTCTGTAAACACTTTCATTAGGGTCAGTGTTGGCTCTGTACGCCCCCTGCAGGAGCTGGAGGTCACTACAGTCTGTATTTTTCAGGCGGTGAAGGGAGGGAAGCTGACGGCCTTTGACTTTGGTCCAAAAGGAAACATGAAGCACTACAACCAGGTCTGAGTCTGTTTACACTGATTTAGTGTCAGCTCCTTTTTGAAATGATAAAACAACAATGTCTTTTTCTGCTCCTTTTTGTGCTTTTTAAACATTTTTTCAATTTATTCCTAATTTTCTTTTATTTTAAACAAAGCACAAAAACGTCCTTTTAAACCAAACAGAACAGGCTCCTTTTGCTTCTCTTTTACATTTGTCTTCAACAGGTCTCACTCTTTTGGCCAATATCTTTGGTTTTATTTGTGTCATTTAACATTTTACACCAAAAAATAATGTTTTACACAGTCATCTTTTTGTTCTGACCTGAAACCTGTTTTTTCTGTTTTCTGCAGACGTCTCCTCCTGAGTACAGAGTCAGGGACATGTCGGTGCCCACAGCAGTGTTTTCTGGAGGACATGACACTTTGGCTGATCCTAAAGACGTGGCTCTGCTTCTTCCTCAGGTCTGAGTCTGAGTCTCAACCAAAACTCCACAAAGACTCATCTAACAATCGACTGAAACAACTGAAGGAAATTTGAAAAAATTGAACACAAAACACAAAAATCAGTGAGAATTTGGAGTCAAATCAAAACTAAAACCTGTAAATGATTCACAAAAATTTTGATTTGTCCAAAAACACAAACCTGCATAAATTCAGAAAATGTAAGTTTTATGAAAAATGTGCAAAAATGACACAGACAAGTGATGAGTCATAAAACTTGTTGGAAAATGTCCCGAATTCAAAAAATGTATTAAAGTCAAAACTTGGAAGAGGGCTGCATAAAAGTGTGATAAAAAAAAAAGATAAAAAAAAACCAAAACAAAACTAAACAAACCTAATTTTAAAAAAAAAGTAGCAAATCTCAACAAATTTCAAACAAAAATCAAACAAATCAAAAACTGACCAAATTCCAAAAAAATAAATAAATAAATGCAAACATACAAATATAAAAATTTAGAACATTTAGACAATTTTAAAAATCACAAAACAAAGCAATGGAGCAGTTTTATTTTAATTTTTATAACTGATTAATTTCCAGTTTTGCTTTTTATTTGAAAGAAACTGTTCATTACAGGAATTTCCCCAAACTAATTCATATTTTACCTCAGATTTTTCGTGAATTTAAACCCATTTCTGTGAAATATTTTTGCTCAGATTTCAAAGCTGGTGTTTCACCTGGAGCTGGATCAATGGGAACATCTGGACTTCATCTGGGGCCTCGACGCTGCCCAGAAAATGTTCCCCTCCATCCTCAAACTGCTCCAGAGCTAGAGTCCGGGCTAGACCGGGACCAGGACCGGGACCAGGACCGGACCAGGACCGGACCGGGTTCTTATTTGGTCTAACTGTGTTAAATGAAAAGCACTGACCTGAGTCTCATTGAGAGGATTCAGACTCTGGTTTAATTCTGAATGTTTTATCACCACTTTCTGTTTTTAAAGTTTTAAACTGTTTACGGAAAAGTGTCATTTTTTTATGTAAATGTATAAACTTTTATTCACATTAATGTTTGTGATGAAATAATCACAGCTTTTATTATAAAGTTTATTTTAATAAACATTTTAATCCAGTTTGTGTGAACGAGCACAAACGTCACAAACTGTACAAAAATAAATCAAATCAAACGTTTAAGGAACACAACTGTGCTTTTTTCTCAAACATAAACACAACAGTTTTGGTTTTAGTTCAGACTCTGCCGTTCCTTCAGGAAATGTCTGTACATTTATGGCTCACACACAATCACAGCTTGTTCTTTAATAAAATTTGGAGAAAGTTGAAATGTTTCAAGTTTAATAACATTTATAATAAAACTAATGAAACTATAATTTTCCAAACATTATAAACAGTGACAGAGTTGGCTTCCATTAAAACCTTTTTTTCTCTTAAACTCGCTGCTTTTGTTTCATTTTTTTCTTGTGTTTGTTTGTGTTCGGTCTGTTTCCCGTTGATCTGTGTTTTTGTTCGTTTTTCTGGAGCGTTGTCTGTTTCTTGTTCGTCTCAGTTATTCTCCTGGAACACGTTCGGTGTCAGCAGGTCTTTGTTGGGTTTTAGTCGGTCTTCTCGAGGAGGAGGATGATCTTTTTGAACTTGAGTCTGACGGCGATGTCCAGCGGCGTCTCTCCGTCCTCAGAACAAACAGGTTTATTTTAGGCTCATAGTTCTGTATACAGGGCTGTGTGTTTGTCCACGTCCTGATTTATTATTTTTTGTCACATTTAAATGTTTCAGGTCAAACAAATTTAAATATCAGACAAAGATAACGCAAGGAAACACAAAATGCAGCTTTTAAGTGATTTTATGAAGATAAAAAAGCTATAACCTGCCTAGCTCTTAGCTCTTAGCTCTCGTTAAACCATGAATGAACTGTGATTAATCACATTTGTTTGAAAAGCTGAGTTCAGTTTCTCGAGCCACACTCAGATTAATGCCGACTCGCTGTCATCGATGGAACCATGAATTCTGCTCTGGACCAAAAGGAAGGAGAGTGTCCTCCATCAGTTCATGACTGGAGCTGAAGCAGGACAATGATCCAGAACACACCAGTCCACCTTTGAATGGATCAGATTAACTACATGAAGGTTTGGATCTGATTGAGACGCTGTGGCCTGACGTTACAAAGACAGATCATGATCAAAACCTCCAGTGAGTCTGAATTAAACCGTTCTGTAGAAGAGAGACCAGGTTCTTCTTCTATTACTGTTTCACACAGAACGAGGTGGGATTGTAAAGGTTTTTCTCTTAATAAATAAAATCATCACTTGAGTTATCTTTGTCTAATGTTTACATTTATTTGATCTGAATTGTTTAAGTGTGACAAATTAATAAAATCAGGAAGGGGGCAGAGACTTTTTCCCAGCCCTGTAGATTACCTGGTTGCGCAGGTGTGTGGAGGCGTGTCTCTGCAGCAGCAGCGGGATCAGGTGTTGGTTCTTCCTCAGACACAGATAATGCAGCGCCGTGTTTCCTTTCTGAAAAACAAACGTCTCCGTTTTTAAAAACAGATAAAAGATTAGATTCTTCATAAATTTAGTCTCTTTAATGAAACTCACGTAATCGACAGCGTTGTGTCGACTCCTCGATCCAACAGCAGCTGCAGCAGAGACCTGTGCCTCCTCTGCTTCTGCAACTGAACAAGAGCTGTGATTGGACGAGAGCAGAGGAGGAGGGCTGTGATTGGACGAGAGCAGAGGAGGAGGGCTGTGATTGGACGAGAGCAGAGGAGGAGGCTGTGATTGGACGAGAGCAGAGGAGGAGGGCTGTGATTGGACGAGAGCAGAGGAGGAGAGCTGTGATTGGACGAGAGCAGAGGAGGAGGGCTGTGATTGGACGAGAGCAGAGGAGGAGGGCTGTGATTGGACGAGAGCAGAGGAGGAGGGCTGTGATTGGACGAGAGCAGAGGAGGAGAGCTGTGATTGGACGAGAGAACAGGAGGAGGCTGTGATTGGACGAGAGCAGAGGAGGAGGGCTGTGATTGGACGAGAGAACAGGAGGAGGCTGTGATTGGACGAGAGCAGAGGAGGAGGGCTGTGATTGGACGAGAGCAGAGGAGGAGGAGGCTGTGATTGGACGAGAGAACAGGAGGAGGCTGTGATTGGATGAGAGCAGAGGAGGAGGCTGTGATTGGACGAGAGAACAGGAGGAGGCTGTGATTGGACGAGAGAACAGGAGGAGGCTGTGATTGGACGAGAGCAGAGGAGGAGAGCTGTGATTGGACGAGAGCAGAGGAGGAGGGCTGTGATTGGACGAGAGCAGAGGAGGAGGCTGTGATTGGACGAGAGAACAAGAGGAGGGCTGTGATTGGACGAGAGCAGAGGAGGAGGCTGTGATTGGACGAGAGCAGAGGAGGAGGCTGTGATTGGACGAGAGAACAAGAGGAGGGCTGTGATTGGACGAGAGCAGAGGAGGAGGGCTGTGATTGGACGAGAGCAGAGGAGGAGGCTGTGATTGGACGAGAGAACAAGAGGAGGGCTGTGATTGGACGAGAGCAGAGGAGGAGGGCTGTGATTGGACGAGAGCAGAGGAGGAGGCTGTGATTGGACGAGAGCAGAGGAGGAGAGCTGTGATTGGACGAGAGCAGAGGAGGAGGCTGTGATTGGACAAGAGCAGAGGAGGAGGCTGTGATTGGACGAGAGAACAAGAGGAGGGCTGTGATTGGACGAGAGCAGAGGAGGAGGGCTGTGATTGGACGAGAGCAGAGGAGGAGGCTGTGATTGGACGAGAGCAGAGGAGGAGAGCTGTGATTGGACGAGAGCAGAGGAGGAGAGCTGTGATTGGACGAGAGCAGAGGAGGAGGGCTGTGATTGGACGAGAGAACAGGAGGAGGAGAGCTGTGATTGGACGAGAGCAGAGGAGGAGGGCTGTGATTGGACGAGAGAACAGGAGGAGGGCTGTGATTGGACGAGAGCAGAGGAGGAGGCTGTGATTGGACGAGAGCAGAGGAGGAGGGCTGTGATTGGACGAGAGCAGAGGAGGAGAGCTGTGATTGGACGAGAGCAGAGGAGGAGAGCTGTGATTGGACGAGAGCAGAGGAGGAGGCTGTGATTGGACGAGAGAACAAGAGGAGGGCTGTGATTGGACGAGAGCAGAGGAGGAGGCTGTGATTGGACGAGAACAGAGGAGGAGGGCTGTGATTGGACGAGAGCAGAGGAGGAGAGCTGTGATTGGACGAGAGCAGAGGAGGAGGCTGTGATTGGACGAGAGCAGAGGAGGAGAGCTGTGATTGGACGAGAGCAGAGGAGGGCTGTGATTGGACGAGAGAACAGGAGGAGGGCTGTGATTGGACGAGAGAACAAGAGGAGAGCTGTGATTGGACGAGGTGTTACCAGGAGGAAGTATCCCAGCAGCAGGATGGGCATCAAGATGGAGATCATCAGAAAATCCATCAGAGACAAAGATCTGCGCGACACGTAGTGAAGACAAGTTCTGTGTTTCTGAAATACAGACAAAACCTGATCAAGACCAGCTGGAACCTGTTTAAATCCATCTAAAACCTGTTCAAATCCCGGTAAACCCTGTATAAACCGGCGGACAGTGGTCAGACCTTGTTGCTGAGGTGAGGGTCGGCTCCGCTCTGTAACAGGAAGTGTGTGACCTGCAGGTTTCCGCGGCGACAGGCGGCGATGAGGGGCGTGTCTCCGTAGACGTGGTCCTGAATGTGGAGTTTGTGAGGGTCCTGTCGGAGCAGAAGGTGGAGCTGCTGCAGGTCTCCGCCGTACGCCGCCTCCAGCACCGGCTCCAGAACAACCACAACCAAAACTTAACAAACTCAACCAAAACTTAACAAACTCAACCAAAACTTAACCACAACAAACTCAACCAAAACTTAACCACAACAAACTCAACCAAAACTTAACCACAACAAACTCAACCAAAACTTAACCACAACAAACTCAACCAAAACTTAACCACAACAAACTCAACCAAAACTCAACCACAACAAACTGTTATTTACTACGGTTTAGGTTTAGAGCAAATCCAAAGCGGTTCCAGTTAGATTCCAGTGAAAAGAGCCTAGAGTCGACAAAAACAAAGATTCTGATCCAGGTCTGGGTCCTGGTCCTGGTCTGGGTCCTGGTCTGGTCCCGGTCCCGGTCTGGTCCGGTCCTGGTCCAGTCCTGCTCTGGTCCTGCTCTGGTCCTGGTCCAGTCCTGCTCTGGTCCGGTCCTGGTCCGGTCCTGGTCCAGTCCTGCTCTGGTCCTGGTCCGGTCCTGGTCCAGTCCTGCTCTGGTCCTGGTCCAGTCCTGGTCTGGTCCTGGTCTGGTCCTGGTCTGGTCCTGGTCTGGTCCTGGTCTGGTCTGATCTCTCTTTTATTGGAGCCTCTTCAGAAATATCTGGATTTATGGAGTTTGGCCTGATTCCTTCAGATTCTTCTGTTTTTTTCAAACTCTTCTTCAACACTTCATTAACCCTTTCACTGTTACAGGCTGTTATTACACTGTTATAACACTCACCTTTAAACAACAGCAGAGAAAAACACAATGATAAAAGTATTCATTTTGTTCAAATGTTTCTGTCAGAGCCACACTTAAAAACTGGATCAAACTTGAACATTTTCATTAAAGTCTGATGTGGATCTAAACCTGAGCGCGTGGAGTTTCTGTTCTCACCTGTTTTTACCTGTTCTCACCTGTTTTTACCTGTTCTCACGTGACGCACAAGCCTCAGAAAAGCGTCATAAAAACACGATTAAACAGAAGATTGTTAAAGAAAAGAAAAGAGACTGACCTCGGAGTAAACGAGCCCCATGACGCCTGCAGTTCACACCTGCCTCACAGCCGCGCGCTGACAGGTGACGTACTTCCGGGACAGAACTTCACAATAAGACTTAGTGTATAGACATGAAAATCAGCACGAGGCAAAAATAAAGCTGTGACGTAACTTAGAGCAGGAGCAGAGCTTTTATTTTGTAGTAAGGCCAGTTTGTTTTCTGTTTCCTGTCTCAGTTTGATTCAGGCTCAAATATTTGTTGAGACACACCTTCATCAAAAACAAACTGTTGCCAGCGTTTTTCAGACTCGTTTCATGAAGAACTAAAAAAATAAATAAATAACCTAAACTGAAAATAAGAAACAGTCAATTTTACTGCATTTTAATGTTTTTTAAGTGTTTTGAAGAGCTCAGAACAAACAGACAAACAAGAATAATTCAATTAAATGCAATATTTTAACTCAAACTAATGCAATTCTTTGAGCTGTTTGAACTCGTTTTTTCAGTTTTCGGTGAAACTGGTTTTGATCTGAGCTCAACAAAATAAAAGCTGAAACATTTTAATAAAAAACATTTGTTTTGTCTCCAAACTTTATTAAAGCTTAAATCAAACACATTTGGCACAAAAGAAAAATAGAATAAAAATAAAAACATTTACATCAGTTTCACCTCAAACCGTTTAAATCTCAACAAAAATATTTCAAGTAAAAAAGAGAAAATCAAAGACACACGTGAAATAAATTAAAGCATATTTTTTTATAAAAAGATAAAAAGAGTTTATTTTACCCTGAATGGACCTTTTATAAACATCCCAAATTCACTCAAAAATTCATTCAAAACCCTTTTTTAAACTTGATTAAACCAGTTTGAAAATATCTGAGCAAAAGTAAACTATTCAAGACTCATTTTAACCGAACACACAATTCATTATTTTTGAAATAAAATGAACCAAATCACAAATCAGAGCAAAATCTTTCCCAAAACTGCGTTTTTTTCAATTTAAATTTAAAATATAATTGATTTAATTTAATAAAAACAACAACAACAACGCAGCAGAAGCGTTTCCTCAAGTCCTTGTGTCACCTGCTGAAACCCTTTAACCTTTTACAGTCAGTTCAAAGTATTATTCTAGAACTTCTTCAGAAAAGAAAAGATAAAAAATAAACTTTTTGAGTAAATCCGACGAGGAGTGTTCAAAGGAAGACGTCAAAGGGATTTATCTCAGTTTTCAAACAAAAACAGGAAATAATGGACCAAGGTTCGGCTCCAAAAGTCTGGCACAGTCTGGTCTTTATATTTCAGTTTTCTGTTTGATTTTTCTTCGTTAAAGTTCAGGATTTTGTTTGTTTATTCAAATATCCACAGAATGAATAAAGTTGCATTTCTGTTAAACGTTTGGCACTTGATCCGTTCGTCGGTTCTTCTTGTTTCTGTTTTTTGTCAGTTGTAGAAGCTAGAAGAAGAGTTTATTGTGTTTCAGTGTTTTCTCAGTCCATTGTTTTTTTATGTTTTTTCTTTTATATTTCTGTGTTTGTAAATGATCTGTAAATACTTGTGTTCTGCGCTGGTTTTGGTTTGATTCCTCTGTTTTTTCTTCAGAAATGTCAAGTCTAGATTCTGTCGGTCCGTGTTTTCTTTTCTCCTTAAATTGTTTTTTTGTTATTAGAGTAGTTGAAGAATGACACTTGATTTTGATAATAATCAGTTTTTGTGAAATAACCCTGATTCAGAGCTAGGTTTTGTAAAAGTTACCTTTTTTATGTATTTATTTTTTGTGCTTTCTTCTCTCTTCTCTAGAGTTTATCAATGTTTTGTGTTTTGTTTTTTTTGTGCTCTATGCGGCCGTATTTTTTCTGGTTTTATTCCTTGATTTATTCATATTTGGTCTGTTCTTTGTGTATTTATGTTATTATCCCATGTTCTGTGCTGGTTTAGTTTGGAGTGTTTTGTCCATTGTTTTTTTTGCATTTTCTCACATTTCTGGGTTTGGGCCTTTGTTCATGAACAGTTTGGTTGTTTTTCCTGTTTTTCTGTTTCACTCAGAGTTTGGCACTAATTAGTTTGTTATTACGGACTTTTTTGTTGTTAATCCCATTTTCTGAGCTGGTTTTGTAATGGTCCTGTGTTGTGTGTGTTTTTTGCCATAGATTAGTGTTTTAAGTTTATTTTTGTCTGTAGTTTTTGTTTTTTTCCAGTTTTTTTCATCATAATACATAATCGCTGCTGGGTTTTCCATGTTTGGCGCAGTATTTGATAGTTTCTTTACCCTGTCAGAGCTCGGTGTTGGGCGCTCTGTTGGGACGGCCCTCACACTCCTTGTAGAAGTCGCAGCCGTCCAGCAGGTGGCGGTACGTGGCTCTGACGTCGCGGTACAGAGGCAGGTCCTGGTCCAGACCCGGGAATCGAACCGGCGACTCGTTCAGGAGCAGCTGCAGCCGAGGGCCTCGAGGACAGTCGTACAGGACGAACAGGAGGTTAGCGGCGTACGGGACGAGGACACTGGAGCGGAACAGGCGGTCTGGAACGGGACGAGAAGAACCGGGTCAGGACCGGGTCAGGACCGGGTCAGGACCGGGTCAGGACCGGGTCAAAGTCAGAGTAAAAACATGACACAGTCCAAAACCATTCTAAACTGTTTAAATCGGTTATAACAGGTTCAAATCCATTCAAAATCATATTAGGCCCCATTTTATCCTCTTCAAATCCATTTAAAACCAGTTAAAGTCTGAGTTAAACCACATAAAAACAGTCCAAATCCAGGTAAAACCAGTTGAAATCCATTCTAAGCCATATTATTACCGTGCTGTGATTGGTAGTTGGCCGCGGTGGGCGGGGTCTTGTCCTTATATAGCCCTAACAGAGCGATGAGTGGGAGGAGCGTCTCGGCGTGACCAATCAGGATCGAGGCTGGTTCTGGAGCAGCGTCTGTGGCTCTGGGACAAACACACACACAGAGTGGATTCACGGGTCGGTTCGGTCTTTAGTCGGATTTGTTCGGATTTGTTCGGACCTTCTGGGACGTCCAGCTTTGTCCAGAGTCCTGAAGATGTGATGGAACAGAGGACAGCTGGAAAAACCGTTGATGGCGTGACCATGAGCTCGCTTCCAGAACTGCTTCAGGTCCGACTTATACTCCAGCACCTGAGGAAAGGAGACGAGGAGACAGGAGACAGGAGAGAGGAGACAGGAGGGAGGAGAGAGGAGACAGGAGACAGGAGAGAGGAGACAGGAGGGAGGAGAGAGGAGACAGGAGACAGGAGAGAGGAGACAGGAGACAGGAGAGAGGAGACAGGAGGGAGGAGACAGGAGGGAGGAGAGGAGAGAGGAGACAGGAGAGAGGAGACAGGAGAGTTGTTTAGTGGGATCTGTTGTTTCCTGGGCGTCCTCGGGGGTGAACAGGTTCTAGAGGGATCTGAACAGGTTCTAGTTGGATCTGAACAGGTTCTAGAGGGATCTGAACAGGTCTTGGACGTACCTAGGCGTCCTCGGGGGTGAACAGGTTCTAGTTGGATCTGAACAGGTTCTAGTTGGATCTGAACAGGTTCTAGAGGGATCTGAACAGGTCTTGGACGTACCTAGGCGTCCTCGGGGGTGAACAGGTTCTAGAGGGATCTGAACAGGTTCTAGAGGGATCTGAACAGGTCTTGGACGTACCTGGGCGTCCTCGGGGGTGAACAGGTTCTAGAGGGATCTGAACAGGTTCTAGAGGGATCTGAACAGGTCTTGGACGTACCTGGGCGTCCTCGGGGGTGAACAGGTTCTAGTTGGAGCTGAACAGGTTCTAGAGGGTTCTGAACAGGTTCTAGAGCAGGGGTGGGCAATTATTTTTCCCCAGGGGCCAAATGAGAAGCAGAAAATATTGTGGAGGGCCGGGCCAAAAGTTTGAAATCTACTTTGGTTATTAATTTTATTTCTACGTTGAAATAATTAAATGGCATAGTTTACAGAAGCTGGTAAGTGTATGTGTTATTGTTAGATAATGAGAGAGTGAGGTTGTTTTACAAAAAACTGAATTTATTCAGTGAAATTATGCAAAACAATGGTAAATGTGCAACATTTGCAACTCTTTTTCAGTCACATTAACACCAAAATGCTTTCTGTTTTTAACTTTCTTAACTTTCTATTAAGATACCACAATGTCTTTGTATGCCAATAATAATGTAACATAACTCACAACATTTTTGTCCAAGTGCCAAACAGTGCAGAAAAAAATCAAAGTAAACATGTTTCAATGTATTTTTCTTGTTCAGTGAGAGAAATCTAGCCTCTGTTGAGCTTTAACAAGTGCATCAAAGTCAGGTTGAATGTTTGAGGTGGAGATGTGAAGCACATCTGACAGATGATCATCTGTAAGAGAGGATCTGTACCTGGATTTGGTAAACTTCATTACTGAGAATGTTTGTTCACATGTATAGGTAGATCCAAAAAGAACCAACATCTTCTGAGCATGTTTCCTCATGTTTGGAAAATTCTCCTCCTTGAGAGATGAATAGAACTCCAGCAGTGATGCTGACTTAAAGTGCTCTGCCAGTACTGTATCTGACTGCAAGTCTATGAGCTCCAGCTGAACATCAATGGGTGCATTATCCACATTGCATGCAAAGGGAGAGGAAATCAGGTGCATTTCATCCTCAATGTTTTTAAAATCTTCAAATCGTCTTGAAAACTCACTGTGCAGGTCTCCTAACATAGATGAGTACCTGCAGAGGTGACTAGCTGATGCTTTGACTTCTTTCAGGGTTTGCATGTGAGTGAGAATTTTGTTCTCTAGTTGATTTGAAAGAAACTGCAACTTTCTCATAAAAGCCTTGACCAGGTTATGCATTTCATGAACAAAAAGGCCCTTGCCTTGCAGTTTAGTGTTCAGTTCATTCATCAGTGCTGTCACATCAACAGCAAATGCTAAATCTGCAATCCAGTCCACATCTGAGAGCTCAGGGATGTTTTTGCCTTTAATCTCACAAAACTCTTGAATCTCTGCTTTTAGGTCCCAAAATCTTTTTAACACTTTGCCCAGGCTGAGCCATCTGACAGCTGTATGGTACCTGATGTCACCATGTTCGTTATCATGCTCTTCTAAAAGTGCAACAAACTGCCTGTGATTCAATGCTCGTGCCCTGATAAAGTTAACTGTCTTAGTTACAACATCAACAACATTGTTAAGTTTTAACACTGACTTGCACAACGCATGTTGATGAATAATACAATGAATAAATACCAATTTATGCTCTGCGTCAAGTTCAGTCACTTTATCTTGCATCCGTTTCAAAAGTCCAACATTTTTCCCTGTAAGATTCGGACAACCATCAGTAGTGACTCCTATCAGTCTGTCCCATTTCAGTTCAAGCTTGTCCATGCATGCGTTTACCTCGTTGAACAAATCACTCCCCGTGGTTGTTCCTTTCATTGATCTCACTGCTGCCAGCTCCTCCGTAATCTTGAAATCCTGCGTTATTCCTCGGAGAAACACGAGTAACTGTGCCGTGTCGCGGACATCACAACTCTCATCCAAAGCCAAGGAGTAAAAGTCAAAACTTCCCACTCCACTTTTTAGCTGAAGTTGAAGATTCTCCGCGATGTCCTCCACCCTTCTGGTCACCGTTCGCCTGGACAGCGGGACTTTCTCAAATGCTTCTTTTTTCTCCGGACATATTAGTGCTGCAGAGTTCACCAAGCACTCTTTGACAAATTCCCCCTCTGAAAATGGCTTACAGTTTTTAGCGATTTTGTGGGATATCACAAAGCTGGTCTTGGTTGCTGCATCCCGGGCTGCGTGTAGCTTGGTAAAATAGCCTTGTTGTTTTCCTAGCTTCGCTAGCAAATCTTCGGATAGCCGCGCTCTCTCAGCCTCAGTCAAATGTCTGTAGTTTTCTGCATGCTTCGTCTCGTAATGCCGACTCACGTTGTACTCCTTAAACACGGCGACCTGCTCACCACAAACTAAACACACAGGTTTACCCCCGACTTCAGTAAACAAATATTTAGTAGTCCATATTTTCTTGAAACCACGGCCTTCAGCGTCCACCTTTCTTTTTTTGGCATGTGCGAACATGTTGAAGGGTTACCATTACAATAACTTGTTGCTAATCACATGCACTCGGACTTGTTTCAGAGTACCTGTACGTAAACGACGCACGCACACTGTAAACAGGTTTCAAAGTAAAAGCACTGCTGTTTTAGTCCATGCATTATGCAAAATTTTGAAAGTAGGTTTTATTTTCTTGATTCCAAGCAACCTTTCGCGGGCCAGTCAGAGTCGGGCCGCGGGCCGTATTTGGCCCGCGGGCCTTAAAAAGCCCGGGTCTGTTCTAGAGGGATCTGAACAGGTCTTGGACGTACCTGGGCGTCCTCGGGGGTGAACAGGTTCTAGAGGGATCTGAACAGGTCTTGGATGTACCTGGGCGTCCTCGGGGGTGAACAGGTTCTAGAGGGATCTGAACAGGTTCTAGAGGGATCTGAACAGGTCTTGGACGTACCTGGGCGTCCTCGGGGGTGAACAGGTTCTAGAGGGATCTGAACAGGTTCTAGAGGGATCTGAACAGGTTCTAGAGGGATCTGAACAGGTTCTAGAGGGATCTGAACAGGTCTTGGACGTACCTGGGCGTCCTCGGGGGTGAACAGGTTCTAGAGGGATCTGAACAGGTTCTAGAGGGATCTGAACAGGTCTTGGACGTACCTGGGCGTCCTCGGGGGTGAACAGGTTCTAGAGGGATCTGAACAGGTTCTAGAGGGATCTGAACAGGTCTTGGACGTACCTGGGCGTCCTCGGGGGTGAACAGGTGACACCAGGGCGAGTGCAGAGACTTGATTGACAGCTCATAAGAACAAAGGAAGAAGGCAGCCTCCAGCAGGTCTACAGGAGAACAGGGTTTAGATGGATCTGAACTGGTTTTAGTTGGATTAGAGCCCGGTCTTGCACTGACCTGGGGTCAGTCCGTCTGGTCCCAGTCCTAGTCGGACCGAGACCCGGTTCAGGACGGTCTTCAGCTCTGGTCCTTGTTTGAAGCGGTCGACCTCCATCAGAGCCGTTCGGTTTGACTCCACCCCCTCCACGTAACCACGGCAACGCTCGAAGAACCGCAGCAACACGTCGTCCACCTCATGGACGTAACCTGAGAAAGACCGGGTCAGGACCGGGTCTGGACCGGGTCTGGACCGGGTCGGGACCGGGTCGGGACCGGGTCGGGACTGGGTCCAAACCGGGTCTGGACCAGGTCCGGACCAGTCAGGATTTGTGTTGTGCTCTGTTTCTCCGATTGACCAGACCCAGACCCAGACCAGACCCAGACCCAGACCAGACCCAGACCCAGACCAGACCCAGACCCAGACCCAGACCCAGACCAGACCCAGACCAGACCCAGACCCAGACCCAGACCAGACCAGACAGAAAAAAAGGTCTAACCCAGATATTAGCCCCCAAGGACGTTCCCCTCGTACCTCGGGCCCCGCTCCAGGCCCCTCCCCTCGGGCCCCAGCCCCGCTCCAGGCCCCTCCCCTCGTACCTCGGGCCCCGGCCCCGCTCCAGGCCCCTCCCCTCGTACCTCGGGCCCGCTCCAGGCCCTTCCCCTCGTACCTCGGGCCCCGCTCCAGGCCCCTCCCCTCGTACCTCGGGCCCCGGCCCCGCTCCGGGCCCCTCCCCTCGTACCTCGGGCCCCGGCCCCGCTCCGGGCCCCTCCCCTCGTACCTCGGGCCCCGGCCCCGCTCCGGGCCCCTCCCCTCGTACCTCGGGCCCCGGCCCCGCTCCAGGCCTGCTGCAGTCCGTCCTGGAAGGCCTCGGCGCTGCTCACACAGCGGTGTTTGGAGCTGGTCTTCACACTGAGCCTCCTCTTCCTCAGAGCCTCCTCCGACAGCAGCCCCGGAAACAAACGCACCAATCGCATCGCCAGGTTCCTCAGGTCGGCCCGCCCCTTCTCCACCAGCTGACCTGCAGCAACCAATCAGAGCACAGCAGCCAATCAGAACACAGCAGCCAATCAGAGCACAGCAGCCAATCAGAGCACAGCAGCCAATCAAAACACAGCAACCAATCAGAGCACAGCAGCCAATCAGAGCACAGCAGCCAATCAGAGCACAGCAGCCAATCAGAACACAGCAGCCAATCAGAGCACAGCAGCCAATCAGAGCACAGCAGCCAATCAGAGCACAGCAGCCAATCAAAACACAGCAACCAATCAGAGCACAGCAGCCAATCAGAACACAGCAGCCAATCAGAGCACAGCAGCCAATCAGAGCACAGCAGCCAATCAAAACACAGCAACCAATCAGAGCACAGCAGCCAATCAGAACACAGCAGCCAATCAGAGCACAGCAGCCAATCAGAACACAGCAGCCAATCAGAACACAGAAGCCAATCAGAACACAGCATAACACAGAAAACTGTTCTAGTAAGATTTGAACAGGTTTTATTTGGATTTTAGCAGGTTTTAATTGGATTTGAACAGGCTTCAGATGGATCTGAACAGGTTTTACTTGGATTTAAGCAGGTTTTTTGGATTTAAAAAGAGTTAGATTGATTGAGAAGGTCTTGAACAGATTTTAACTGGAACTTTTCTTTTATCACTTGTTTCCAGAAGCCTGTAAAGCCTCTGAAGCGTGCCCCGCTCCTACCGTCCATGTCCTCGGTGTACCACTGCTCCCACTCGGACTGGAGCTCCTGGAGCCAGCCCTCAGCGCCTGGAGCCCGGCTGGACTCCCTCCGGACCAGCTCGCTCAGCCTCTGGATTCGGCGGATGTTCTTGACGGTGGGGTAGCGGCTCCCGTGGCGGATCACTGCGGACAGATGAACCGGAGCACAGCCCTCTGCGGCCGGGGAGCTGTTCACGGACTGACCCGGCCTCACCACGTCCTCGTACCGGGCTTTAGTCCCGAAATGAACCGCGATGTCCGGCGGCGACACGGAGCCGCTCAGGCGGGTCACGGACAGAGCCACAGCCGCCAGTAGCAGCCTGTGTCTGGGCTGGAGCAGCGAGGACACCCCGGCGGCTGCTCTGGAGGAACCCCACACCGCCATTGTTGTTTACCTTTGGAACTTCCGGGTTGGTGGGATTACTGCTAACGCCACCTGCTGGTCTGACTATGTATGATCATTTATAAAATAAGTGTCTAGTCCATGAAGTTTATTATTACTGTGAAGCTGTTGGTCTAACGTTTGTTCCACAAAATATTTTAATATTTTTGTTCTATATAATGTGTACTGTAAAAAATTAACTAATTACAACAGGTGATGAGCAAGTTAAAATAATAAATCAGACATTGACAGTAAAAATCATAAACATCAGATATAGAAATACTACAAATAAAACTAATAATGATTTAAAAAAAAAAGGACTCAGGAATCACAGGAGTCATTCATCAGTTTATATTTAAACATGTTTTTAATCATGAATGTGAATGTGGATCTAAAGTGAAAATCTGTACAATCAAGAAATAAAAATCACTGAGGGACCAAAATGTTTTAATTTTGGATTTTTATTTTTTTTGTGTGTGTATTTGTCTTTTGTTTGAGTCTTTGTTTTAAATGTGTTTTCAGGTCGAAAATGAAATGCACTGAAATCTGATGCAATATCTGTCTGAAAATATAATATTTCTTTGATAAATGCTGTTGAAAATGATGTCAAAATAAAAGCCCCAAACTTTAGAAATGTGAGAGGATTCAGACGTTTTTAATGTGTTCAAAAAATCACAGTAACAGAGAAAAAAAGAACAAAAAACAAATCATTCTGAATGAATCAAATAAATGAAGCCAAATCTGTGTGTTATAGTGTTTATGTTAAAAATATGGCGTGGGGTTGCTCTTATCGCACATCTGGACGTGGACGTGGGACGTGATCCCGGGATAAACCTGCTGCATCGGGAGCATGACCCGATCCTCTGACCTTTCCTCACGGACCCACTGAGTCTGTCCGGACGAACGTAGAACAGTTTAAAGCACAGCCCTGACGGAAACACCAGGAACAGGGTTAAACAGGAAAAAGAGTCAATTCTGCTCATGCTCCATTCATCACAGCTCAGATAAATGATTTAACTGGTCTAAACCAGGTCTAACCCGGTCTAAACCAGGTCTGACCCGGACTAACCCTGTCCTCGGAGGTTGAGGCCGTTGTTGATGGCGCTCTTCTTGGGGTCAGTGTAAACGGTGACTCTTCCGTTCAGCTCCACATCGAACGGAGCCAGGACCTCGTCTCCGTCACTGCACACGATGTCCAGGCCTTTGTGCTCCCGGTCCGAGCTGGAACCACAAAAACCTGATCAAAACCTGCTGAAACCTGCTCAAGTCCTGCTAAACCTTTTTAAATACGACTAAAACATGTTCAAAACCAAGTAAAACCTTTTCAAATCTTAAACCTGCATAAATCCCTGTAAAACCTGTTGAAATCCCCCTAAAACCTGTTGTAGTCCCTATGTGTCCTTTAGTCCTACCGTCGGGCCCCGTAGTGGCCCTGGCCCCATCGGTCTGAAGTCCGTCTGGAGTTGGTGGGGTTTCCGCTGCAGAGCTGCCCAAACTTTACAGATTCAACCACGGACAGTAAACACAGCAGGCCTGCAGAGAGAACGGCATTAGCCCAACTAAAACCTGTTCAAATCCAACTAAAACCTGCGCTGAACTCTCTTTCTGGCCCCATTTTTCTCTGGTTTTTTGTTTGATCAATTTCTTCTGCTAATTTCACCATTTTTCAAATTTACAACATTTTTGCAATGTAGTAAAAAACAAAAAATGTCCCAATACTTTGAACTTTCAATACTTTGTTACAGGATTTGAGTTAAACTGAGGAGTTCTACAGTCCCTTATGAACTCCCAAATTAAACTTTTGCCGAAACTATATTTGTTTTCCAATCGTTGTATCTTCCTGAGTTTTCATCAGAACCAAATAAAATGTACATCCGCGTGTTCAGCAGAGTCTCCTGAAGCTCACAGTGAAAACAGTTTTCCATCTGATCCACTGTTTGTGAATGAGACGCGTTTGTTTGAGGAAAATGAGTTTCAGTGGCTCTAGTGGAGTCTCCATGGAAACCAGTCTGATGATGTCTTTTACTGTTTTCACGGTGTCCCATCGGTTTTATCTCGCTTTCTGCATTTTTCATGGATTTTACCTGTTTGTCTGTGAAGACATCCTCGGCTATGATCAGTATTCACAGATATTTGATTATATTTATTATAAAAAAAATAACTAATTAAACTAACTTAATAATCAAATGGTTGCAGCAAAGATCAACATGTGTTTCTTTGTCCCATAAACTAGGACTAAACCAAGACTATAGCCAAGTACTAAATATACATCGAGGACATTACTTTTAATTAAAACCATAAAACAGGTCAAAACCAGGACTAAACTCAAACTGAAACAGATTTAAACTCAGATTAAAGTAGAGCTCAAATTAAGCAGAAACCTCAAAGAGAGATTAGTGTTAAAGCCTGGGTCCAACTGAGACCTCTGTTAACTTTATAATCATTAAAGTCTCACCGAGAGAAAGAGCGACGTACTTCTCCATCTTCAGAACCAACCCTTCGACAACAGTTTTCTGATTTATTTTCTGGAGGTTTTGAGCCGCTTTATCAGGATCAGATGACGACACAGAGGAAAGTCCAGACAAACACTGGACTTTCATGGATTTCACCACAAACTCAGACCGTTCTGTTCAGACTCAACAGAGCCATGTCATAAAGTACACAGAAAGAGAGTGAGAGGAAAGGTGTAGTATTTAAACAGTTGAATAGTTGTTAACGTCAGAGAAAAGGACGAAATGAAACAATACAATCATTGCTCTGTTTATTTAAACACATTTATTACATTCTTTATTTTTAAAACAATAAAAAGTAAGGTTTGAAACAGTCCACACAAACAAATATTAGTGGCCCCTGACTCAGACCCCCTCAGGTAGAGGCATGTTGATGTGTGCGGTGAGCAGCGGGGCCCGGCGGCCCTCCTGCAGCACACACACCTTGATGACATCACAGAGGGCGGGGCCTGCGCAGGTGACCTGTGTCTGCAGGGCGTAGGTGAGTCCGGGGGCCAGCAGGGGGAGCCTCAGCAGCGGAGGGGCCACGCTGTAGAGGCCGGGGTCATACAGCAGACACACACAGAGGCCGGTGAGGGGCCTGAGGGCCGCGGCGTTCACCAGGAACAGGGTCAGTCTGAAGGCGGGCCCCAGGCCCTGCACGGCCGCGCGCAGCTTCAGGGGCTCCTGCTCCGAGGAGGGCCCCGCGGAGGCCTCCAGGGCCCGGCCGTAGGCCTGAGCTGCGCCGAGGCGGGTCCGGAGCAGGTCCCTCTGGAAGCGGCGGTGCATGAGGGGCCCCTGCTCCCGCTCCCTCAGCGTCTGGTCCACGAACAGCTGGCTCTTCTTGGGGACGTTGAGGCGTACGCTTTGGGCCCCCGGGGGCCCGGCCGCTTCCTTGCGGTCTAACGTCGCCGTGCGCCGCAGGATCCTCACCAACAGGCCGCCGCCCCTCGTCGCCATGACGACGGTGCCGTCCTCTCGGCCGTAACGACCGAAGACGACGGCTCCGACCGAGTCCGGGGTCCTCTGAGAACTCACCAAGACCTGGTCCTGGTACAGCCTCACCTCACAGCTGCCGAGGGCCACCAGGAACCCGCTGAAGCCCCGCCCCGGAACCAACATGGCCGCCATCGCCGTGATGGGGGCCGGCAGCGCCACGCGCCACAGACGCTTCCCCTGAGGACACAGAGACAAGTAATATAATCATGTATAGCACCAGGGGTCACAGGGGCCACGGGGTCACAGGGCCACGGGGGCCACGGGGTCACAGGGCCATGGGGTCACAGGGGCCACGGGGTCACAGGGCCACGGGGTCACGGGGCCACGGGGTCACAGGGGTCACAGGGCCATGGGGTCACAGGGCCACGGGGTCACAGGGCCACGGGGTCACGGGGGCCACGGGGTCACAGGGCCATAGGGTCACAGGGGTCACAGGGCCACGGGGTCACAGGGCCACGGGGTCACAGGGGTCACAGGGCCATGGGGTCACGGGGGCCACGGGGTCACAGGGCCATGGGGTCACAGGGCCACGGGGTCACAGGGGTCACAGTTACCTTCTGAGTGAAGCCCTGGAGACTGTTGTCGCTGCAGCCCACCACCACAGTCTTCCCCACTCGCACCAAACCCACACAGTGACAGGACAGCTCCAGACTGTACCTGGGACGGTCACAGTCCCTGAGAGACAGACAGGTGAGAGACAGACAGGTGAGAGACAGGTGAGAGACAGGTGAGAGACAGACAGGTGAGAGACAGGTGAGAGACAGACAGGTGAGAGACAGACAGGTGAGAGACAGACAGGTGAGAGACAGACAGGTGAGAGACAGACAGGTGAGAGACAGGTGAGAGACAGACAGGTGAGAGACAGACAGGTGAGAGACAGGTGAGAGACAGGTGAGAGACAGACAGGTGAGAGACAGGTGAGAGACAGACAGGTGAGAGACAGACAGGTGAGAGACAGACAGGTGAGAGACAGACAGGTGAGAGACAGACAGGTGAGAGACAGGTGAGAGACAGACAGGTGAGAGACAGGTGAGAGACAGACAGGTGAGAGACAGACAGGTGAGAGACAGGTGAGAGACAGGTGAGAGACAGACAGGTGAGAGACAGGTGAGAGACAGACAGGTGAGAGACAGACAGGTGAGAGACAGACAGGTGTGTCTCACCTGCGTAGGATGTAGATGTTGCCGTTGCGACAGGCCACAGTGATACGATACTCTACATCGAACTGACCACTGACGTCCAACATGGTCGGAGCAGACGGGACGGACATCTGAGGAAACAGGTTTTAGAGGGATCAGAACAGGTTTTAGAGGGATCAGAACAGGTTTTAGAGGGATTCAGACCTTGGCCAGGATGATGAAAGCCTCTGGGTCCAGGATGTAGACCTCGTTTGACTCGGTGCCGATCACTAAACAACTGACTCCATCTTCATCAGCCGTGCTCTTCTTCAGTGTCGAAATACACGTGATCACGGTCTGTAAAAACAAACTGAACACGTCTAAAAACAAACTGACCACGTCTAAAAACAAACTGAACACGTCTGTAAAAACAAACTGAACACATCTGTAAAAACAAACTGAACACGTCTAAAAACAAACTGAACACGTCTAAAAACAAACTGATCACGTCTGTAAAAACAAACTGATCGCGTCTAAAAACAAACTGATCATGTCTAAAAGCAAACTGATCACGTCTGTAAAAACAAACTGAACACGTCTGTAAAAACAAACTGATCACGTCTAAAAACAAACTGAACACGTCTAAAAACAAACTGAACACGTCTGTAAAAACAAACTGAACACGTCTGTAAAAACAAACTGATCACGTCTAAAAACAAACTGAACACGTCTAAAAACAAACTGAACACGTCTAAAAACAAACTGACCAGGTCTAAAAACAAACTGAACACGTCTGTAAAAACAAACTGAACACGTCTGTAAAAACAAACTGAACACGTCTAAAAACAAACTGATCACGTCTGTAAAAACAAACTGAACACGTCTGTAAAAACAAACTGAACACATCTGTAAAAACAAACTGAACACGTCTGTAAAAACACACTGAAGACGTCTGTAAAAACAAACTGATCACGTCTGTAAAAACAAACTGATCACGTCTAAAAACAAACTGAACACATCTGTAAAAACAAACTGACCACGTCTAAAAACAAACTGAACACGTCTGTAAAAACAAACTGAACACGTCTGTAAAAACAAACTGAACACGTCTAAAAACAAACTGATCACGTCTGTAAAAACAAACTGAACACGTCTGTAAAAACAAACTGAACACGTCTGTAAAAACAAACTGAACACGTCTAAAAACAAACTGATCACGTCTGTAAAAACAAACTGAACACGTCTGTAAAAACACACTGACGACGTCTGTAAAAACAAACTGATCACGTCTGTAAAAACAAACTGATCACGTCTAAAAACAAACTGATCGTCTGATTGGCTGTTAGGGTCCGTACCTGTCGTCTGATTGGCTGTTAGGGTCCGTACCTGTCGTCTGATTGGCTGTTAGGGTCCGTACCTGTCGTCTGATTGGCTGTTAGGGGCCGTACCTGTCGTCTGATTGGCTGTTAGGGGCCGTACCTGTCGTCTGATTGGCTGTTAGGGTCCGTACCTGTCGTCTGATTGGCTGTTAGGGTCCGTACCTGTCGTCTGATTGGCTGTTAGGGGCCGTACCTGTCGTCTGATTGGCTGTTAGGGGTCGTACCTGTCGTCTGATTGGCTGTTAGGGGCCGTACCTGTCGTCTGATTGGCTGTTAGGGTCCGTACCTGTCGTCTGATTGGCTGGCTCTTGTGCAGCTGGACGTACTCCTCCATGTCGTCGGGCTCCAGAGACAGGAACCTCAAAGACCGGACCGACAGAGGCAGGTCCGCTTTGGTCCGGATTCCCTCGAGCAGGTCCTTCAGAGTCTGAGGATCGATCTGACCTTCACGGGCCTGCTGCCACACCTCCTGCACCAATCAGAGCAGAGAGAGAACCCAACGGGCCAATCAGAGCAGAGAGAGAACCCAACGGGCCAATCAGAGCAGAGAGAGAACCCAACGGGCCAATCAGAGCAGAGAGACTTATTTCGACCACATACTAGTTATTTATTTATTTGCGTCTGTATTTAGAGGTTTCAACACACGTTATGTTCACTTCTTATGTTTTGAATAGTCTTCCTTTTCTTGAGGTGCTGCTAATAACTGCTGCTGTGACTGGATTTAAACACAACATTAACACATTTATGACTCCATCTTCCTGTTGTTATGGTTTACAATGTTCTGACTGAAATCACCTGAACACATCGAAATAGAAAGAACCTCCTAACTCAGATACTCAGAACAGAACAGGACCTGGTCTAACCCGGTCTAAACCAGGACTAGACTGGACCTGTTCCAGCGGGTCTACGTCGGGACTATATCAGGACTAGCCCGGACCTGTTCCAGCGGGTCTACGTCGAGTCCAGGAAGCGTGAACTTGAAGTAGGGCCGGAGGTTCTTGTAGACGTAGATACAGGGCCCCGAGGCCACAGCCAACGCGGGGACCCGGGGCTCGTTCAGGTCCATGAAGAAGGACACGAGGCCCGACGGGAGGTCCAGCAGAGAGGACTCGCTCAGGAGGGACGTCCCACGGAAAACCTGCAAGACCAGAGAAAGACCGGGTAGAACCAGTCCAGCAGAGAGGACTCGCTCAGGAGGGACGTCCCACGGAAAACCTGCAAGACCAGAGAAAGACCGGGTAGAACCAGTCCAGCAGAGAGGACTCGCTCAGGAGGGACGTCCCACGGAAAGAACAGAACCTTCAGGCAAACCCAACAAAGACCAGGTTAAACCAGTCCTCGTCCTGGAAAACCCGAGGAAGTCCAGGAGGGACTGGGTTTGAGAGAAAGACTGATTAAACAAGAAAACCTTGAGCTTCATCCCGGAGCCGGTCCCAGACGAGGACGATCCCAGGTCGGCCACCACGAGACAGCTGTCCCCGTCTCCGCTCAGCTCGGCCAGGTCCATGCAGCAGGACAGAGTGTTCAGACCCGCCACGGGGTCATAGTGGGCCTCCAGCCACGGACTGGGCTCCGGGTCGGACATGACGGGACAGAGGGACGCTGCAGGGGGGAGACAGGAGCGTCAGAGACATGACGGGACAGAGGGACGCTGCAGGGGGGAGACAGGAGGGTCAGAGACATGACGGGACAGAGGGACGCTGCAGGATGGAGACAGGAGGGTCAGAGACATGACGGGACAGAGGGACGCTGCAGGGGGGAGACAGGAGGGTCAGAGACATGACGGGACAGAGGGACGCTGCAGGATGGAGACAGGAGGGTCAGAGACATGACGGGACAGAGGGACGCTGCAGGGGGGAACAAAATTTGAACTGGTTTTATTTGGATTTAAACTGGTTTTAGTTGGATTTGAACTGTTTTTGTTGGATTTGAACTGGTTTTAGTTGGATTTAAACTGGTTTTAGTTGGATTTGAACTGTTTTTGTTGGATTTGAACTGGTTTTAGTTGGATTTGAACTGTTTTTTGTTGGATTTGAGCTGTTTTTTGTTGGATTTGAACTGGTTTTAGTTGGATTTGAACTGTTTTTGTTGGATTTGAACTGGTTTTAGTTGGATTTGAACTGTTTTTTGTTGGATTTGAGCTGTTTTTTGTTGGATTTGAACTGGTTTTAGTTGGATTGGAACTGGTTTTTTTTTTATTTGAACTGCTTTAAGTTGGATTTAAACTGGTTTTAGTTGGATTGGAACTGGTTTTTGTTGGATTTGAACTGGTTTAAGTTGGATTCAAACTGGTTTTAGTTGGATTAAATGGACAGTAAATGTTTAAATACATTTTTTCTGGGCACATTTACAGCAGCAGGTTTAGTCTCTGTGCTGTTGCTCCTGTCTGCTCCTCCAAACAAACACTATCTGCTATTGGGAACAAATCCAGCTCAGAACTAGATTAAGACATATTTACTCTGAATATTTAATAGATGTGTTTAATATTTAATGAAGAGACTGGACTCTTTTTACTCAAAAATCCCGTCCACATTATCGTCCTCTTCACTAAAAGCGGGTCGATATTCAGGTCTTACCTTAACTTCCTCTAAAATACTACAATAAATCTAGATCACACTGACACTTCAACATTTAGAGACAAATAAACAGTGGATTTATTGTGGACATGTTAAATTAAAGCCCAGTGAAGATCATTCTCACCGTTGCCAAGGAAACCGCGTCCGCTCAACGATCACCTTCTCGGACTGTTTTCGGCTTTTTCTGCAAATTAAACGTTTTATTTTCTTCCAACACGATTCAGATCTTTAGAACAAACGACAAAATGATCAAGTAAAGCGCAGAGTAAGGGCTAGCTGCGGTATGGAAGCAGATAATCCACAAAATCCAACAAATCCGCTTCAATCCTTCTTCGCTATCAGCCTCGGCTCAGACTGATGACGTCAACAGCCACCGCCCGTGATCATTTTGTAGTTTTTAGTTTTTCCAAAACGTTTTTTCCTCTAGAAACACATAAATATCCAACCATTGAAATTCAAATAATTGAGTTAAGGTCTTCCTCGTTGTTTTTGTTCAAATAAATATAAATACTAATTGCTGTGATGTTACTCCTTGCAAATCTAACCCCGTTCTAACCCTGGTCTCTCTCTGGTCTAACTCTGGTCTAACCCTGGTCTCTCTCTGGTCTAACTCTGGTCTAACCCTGGTCTCTCTCTGGTCTAACTCTGGTCTAACTCTGGTCTAACCCTGGTCTCTCTCTGGTCTTTCTCCAGGCGACCTGCAGGGGGCGCTGTCGTCCTCTTACTGCGGGCACATCAGTGACATATATATATATATATATATATATATATATATATATATGTGTGTGTGTGTGTGTGTGTGTGTGTGTGTGTGTGTGTGTATGTGTCCAATGTGGAGCTGAGGCACTGACTTTAAAAACACAGACGCTGAATCATGTAATAATGGGTTTGTCACTTGTTTTTGTTCAGATCACATCCTGGTCCTGAGTCGCTGAGCCCTGACCTGGACCCGGGACCGGGACTGGGACCAGGACTGGGACCAGGACCGGTACCTGGACCGGGACTGGGACTGGGACCTGGTTTCTGTGGAAGCAGTTACCAACAGTTACCTCTGTGGCTCTAACTCTGTTAGAGTCTGTTATATTAACTATGGGCAGGATTCATATTTAACTATATATATATATATATATATATATATATATATATATATATATATATATAATTCATAATCCAGACCGAATCGTTTTTAAAATGAGACCTGCCTCAGTAAGACTGCCCCCAGTGGATGGAGGCTGTATTTCAGTCCTTCTCTGGAACGTGTCTAATGCAGAACTTTATATTTTGTTTTTTATATTTTGCTTTTACATATGAATGTGTGTGTGTTTTATAAAGGTCTAAAAAACTCAGATCTGTCTGTAACTGCATTAAATAAAGAGAAACTTCCATCCTGTTCCTTCCATCTTTATTCCTCAAACAGGACAAAGAGAACAGTATAAAGTATGGTTTTATGTCTGTTTACAAAGTTTCAGAATAAACTTAAGGTGATTCGATCAGACCCAGAAACAGAAGCCATTCTTTAATATTTCCCATGAATTTGAGGGAAAAATAAGGAAATTGTATTTTTACTCAGAACCTAAAAGAGTAGAATATCCCTGGAGTGTTTTTGGCGGATTTTGGATTTGTTCAGCGTTTTGTTTTTTATTCTTCTCAGATTTCTCAGACAGAGTTGTGTTTTTGAAAAGCCTCAGATCTAGAAGTGTTTCGTGAGTAAATAAATACAGCTCTCTTTCTCCAGCTCCAGCTCCAGCTCCGACTCCAGGTCCAGGTCCAGCTCCAGGTCCAGCTCCAGGTCCAGCTCCAGCTCCAGCTCCAGCTCCGACTCCAGGTCCAGGTCCAGCTCCAGCTCCAGCTCCGACTCCAGGTCCAGGTCCAGCTCCAGGTCCAGCTCCAGCTCCGACTCCAGCTCCGACCCTGAGCCTGAGCCTCGAGAAGAAGGAAGGAAGAGCTGGACGTGCGTCACTGCTTCAGAGCGTTTTCATCTGAAACATTTCACACGCTTCAGCTAGGAGCTAGGAGAGAGGAGCTAGGAGAGAGGAGCTAGGAGAGAGGAGCTAGGAGAGAGGAGAGAGGAGCTAGGAGAGAGGAGCTAGGAGAGAGGAGGGAGGAGAGAGGAGCTAGGAGAGAGGAGCTAGGAGAGAGGAGCTAGGAGGGAGGAGAGAGGAGCTAGGAGAGAGGAGCTAGGAGGGAGGAGAGAGGAGCTAGGAGGGAGGAGAGAGGAGCTAGGAGAGAGGAGCTAGGAGGGAGGAGAGAGGAGCTAGGAGAGAGGAGCTAGGAGGGAGGAGAGAGGAGCTATGAGCTAGGAGAGAGGAGCTAGGAGAGAGGAGCTATGAGCTAGGAGGGAGGAGAGAGGAGCTAGGAGAGAGGAGCTAGGAGAGAGGAGCTAGGAGGGAGGAGAGAGGAGCTAGGAGAGAGGAGCTATGAGCTAGGAGGGAGGAGAGAGGAGGGAGGAGCAGACTGGTCTGTACCAAAATGTGGATGAGTTTGACTCTTTCTCTTTCTCCGTCTCCGTCTCCGTCTCTGACTCTGTCTCTGTCTCTGTCTCGTTCTGTCCAGAGGACAGTGTGGATAAGCCTGAGGCTCAGAGTTAATCTGGTTTCCAGTTGTAAATGGAGCTAATAATAAGAACCAGTTACTGTCAGAGTTTATTCAGAGACAGAGCCATGACACGATGGAGAAACTGAACAAACTGAAGTTAATGAGTTATTTAAATAAAAAGGTGTCGTTTGTCATTTGTCGAGAGCGGACTCTGGGGAAAGACCCTGGATTAATTCCGTCATCACGTGATGTAAAAACATCTGACTTTTAAAGTTCAAGGCCGCGGCTGTTGTTGGTGAAATCTGCCCGACGACAGAGACCGGCCTCGGACCCGGACCTTCGAGGTTTAAGGAAAGACTCCGGACGCGGTTTATTCTGGTCAGGGTCAGGGTCTCCTCACGTGAACGTGAGTCGGGTTTCTCTGTTGTGTTTGTGCAGAATTAAAATAAAACCTGGATTAACGCCTCGGGTTAAGGTTAACTCTCTTCAGCTGCTCACTGTTCATTAAGAAAAAACAGGTCAGGTTTAAAACAGCACCAAACACAAGTCTGGTGCAGCTTGGTTTAGTCCAGGACCATATTTCACTTTTGCCTTTATTTGATTTGCATTTCTAAAAAGTTATATTGTAGTTTTAATCATATCAATAAACCTTTGATACAATGAAAATGATAAATAAATACAGATACCTTCCAAATAATGCAAATCAAACATGTGGCTGGCTCAAAGGTATTATCATGTAGTCATCTCTTGTCAGTGGCAATGTAATTTATATTTATATAGCACATTTAAAACAACCATTGCTGCCCTAAGTGCTTTACAGGCTCAGTAAAGTGCACTAAAGTTAGAAGGTAGAACAAATCAAAAAACACATAAAAACAAGTAAAAACAATTACAACAATAAAATTGATCAAAATAAATACAGGTAATAAGAATGGATAAGGAAGTCAGAGGCCATCTCTTAATTACTATTATGCATCACTCCAAGAAGGAGACGACGTGAATCTTTAGAGCAATTTATAAAAACTGACTTTATGCAGAGGAAAAATAATTTATTTTCTAAAATGTAACATAAGAATCTGGTCATAACTTTAAAAACAAGTAAAAAATTAAAACTAAAGTCTGGAGATTTGTTCAGATCAAAGGAGTCTGAGTGAAGACCACCTGGTACCTGCCCCGGTCCAGCATAGTCCGGGTTTAGTCCTGGTTTTACTGAGTCTGAAACTGTTCAGATGCAGTTGTTTTTGTTTGTTCTTCTGTTGAAACGTGTCGACAGTAAACTCCAGACAAACCTGGAAACAGCGTGAACAGAAATAACCGTGTGTTTGGAACCAGCTCCAGCTCCAAGTGTTTATCTGAACTAGGAGCCACCGACAGAACTAAAAATACTCCAGAAAATAAAAAGAAACACTTTACCACTGCATTTAATCAGATTCATATAAAACCCACAATGATCCGACTTTAATTATTCTCCTCCAAAGCTATTTTTATTATTTTTCAAGCTTGTGTTGGCCCCGTCCCAACTTTTTTGAGCCGTGTTTCTGCAACAAATTTAAAAAGAGACATTATTATTTCATGTGTTGTTTATCGTCCGCTCTCTTCCCGTTGTATTTCCTCGTACGTGTCCAAACTAGTTAAAATCCTCCTGAGTCAGAGTTTGGACAGAAATATGTTCAAGACAGGAAGTGGAGGGATCTGTGAAAGGAAGGGCTTTAAAAAAAAAACAGAGGGACTTCCTTTTGGTGAAAACCAGAGGAAGATGAGACAGTTTTTACCCGAAGTAGATTTACAGAGCCAAAACACTGCTGGGAAATTAATATTCATTTTATTCAGAAACATTTAGAAAAACTGGAAGGAAGTTATGTTGGTTGGATGTTGGTGTTGTAATGTTCTGAGGAATTACAGATGTTACTGCAGGGCTTCATTTGTGAAGACATTTTTCATTTTGGACAATCTCAAAACTAGCCACACACAGACCCCCCCAAAAAAAAAATCATAGAAATGTGGGAACATGTGGCCCCCAAACAAAAAATTAAAGTACATTTGAGTTATGTTTTTTTGTTTTTTTTTGTCTGAAGCTGAAAAGAAAAGTTTGGGAAAAAACACCACCAACAACAACAACAAAAAACTCAAACAAAAGACACAAAAACCCCCAAGATTTTCTTTTTTGTCGTATTGCTCGGGTTTTTACTCCAGAGAGGTTACTGAGAGATTGTGACGTTCAAATCAGAGTTTGATATTAATATTCTCCAGAACTGGTGAATTTCAGCTTTTTACACTGAAACTGAGAATTTAAAAGTAGAGTTTATTTGTGTATTTGCTATGTCCACACATGCAGCACAGAAAGAAAACAAGATCAAGTTACTTTTTGTTTTTCTGTCAATTCTGCATGTTTCTGTAAAAATAGGTTTGAATCCCTCTTCACAGAGACAAATATCTGAGTGAGTTTGCACTTGGGAGGTTTATATTTTCTGGTCCCTTTCAGCCTCACAGTCAGCTTTATTTAACTCATAAAAACTGAGAAATGTGAGTGAAATGCTTTGTATTTACTTTTAAACAACAAAATGTGCCAAGTCCTTTAACGTGAACTAAACACAGATAAACATCAAGTTGTGAGAAAACTTCCAGCCTGTGACCTCTGAGCTTTCGTTAGCTTCCGTTAGCGTCCCGTTAGCGTCCTGTCGCTGTGACAGTGTTTTCCTGTTTTAGCGGCTGTTGTTGTGAACAGCTGTGGCTCTAAATTTAGTCCGGACTCTTCCCAGATCCTCAGGAAATAGACTGAAAGGGTTTTTCTCCGACCTCTGAGAAAACATAGTGCTGCGGCTAACTAGCTAACAGGAAGTGGACGGGAGGCTAACAGGAAGTGGACGGGAGGCTAACAGGAAGCTGATGGGTCACTGGAGTTTTTTCGGATTCATTCTTTTGCACCTGTTCCATCAGGAGTCAGGTGTGAGCAGCACCTCAAGGCAAACCCAATGCTCAAGGCCCAAAGACTGACCTTAATCCAAACCTGAGAAATGTATTACACAGAAAGAAGAGCAAAATTTGTCTCAGGAGATTAAAGGCTGTCGTCACTGACCCCTGACCCCTGACCTGAGCTGTTACAGTCTCATGAAAGACCCAGTTCTTACTTATCTTTCTTTACTTTTCCCTGAATCTTTTACCTTCCTCTTTTTCTTCATGGATCCTGTCAGTCTCTGGACACATCCCAAACATTTTTACCTGCAGTTGGGTTTTTTTTCAGTCAATATTTATATTTCTTGTGACAGTTTTTCTTCACAGATCTTATTACAGATCTCATAACAGATCTCATAACAGATCTTATAACATATCTTATTATAGATCTTATTGTAGATCTTATAACAGATCTTATAACAGATCTCATAACAGATCTTATAACAGATCTTATTACAGGTCTTATAACAGATCTTATAACATATCTTATTATAGATCTTATAACAGATCTTGTAACAGATCTTATTACAGATCTTATTACAGATCTTATAACAGATCTTATAACAGATCTTATTACAGATCTTATTACAGGTCTTATAACAGATCTTATTACAGATCTTATAACAGATCTTATAACAGGTCTTATTACAGATCTTATAACAGATCTTATAACAGATCTTATAACAGATCTTATTACAGATCTTATAACAGATCTTATAACAGATCTTATAACAGGTCTTATTACAGATCTTATAACAGATCTTATAACAGATCTTATTACAGGTCTTATTACAGGTCTTATTACAGATCTTATAACAGATCTTATTACAGGTCTTATTACAGGTCTTATTACAGATCTTATAACAGATCTTATTACAGATCTTATTACAGGTCTTTTGAAGGCGGCTAATGTTTTCTATTGGTCCTTTGGCTCTGTTTGGGATAGTTCCAGTTTTAGAAACATTTTATTTCTTACAGGATGGAGTTTGGAGGACTTGGAGCTGCTTTTCTTCTGACCTCTGACCTGTGACCTTTGACCTGTGCTGAACCTGCCTCTTTTTTATCAGCAGGAGCTGGGTCTGAGCCTCAAGTCTTCACAAACATTTGAACTGGTTACAGTCCTGTGTTCTAGTAAAGTAAATGGACCAGGCAGCGGTGATTTCTCAGCAGATCGTCGGTGGTGAAAGGTCAGAGGCAAGGGTCAGAGGTCACCGGTGTCAAACCTGAGACGCTGAGTTCACAAAAAGACAAGTCTGAGGATAAAGCTTAATGTAAAAACAGACGAAGCCTCTTTAACTCTGACCAGAGCAGAGAGGGGTCAAACAGGTGAAGGGTCAGAGGTCACCGTGCCAGTATCACATTACCCAGAATGCAATGCAGCCATGGTGGTCAGCTGATTAAAGTAGAGTGAATCCGTTTACAGTGTTTCCTGTGGGTCTCAGGTTTCAACAGGAAACAGGAACAGATCAGGTTTAGACCAAAGACTGGACCGGACCAGGACCGGACCAGGACCGGACCAGGACCGGACCAGGACCGGACCAGGACCGGACCAGGTCTGGACCAAAGACTGGTCCAGGACACACCCATTCTTCACCTGTTCTTCACCTGTTCTTCACCTGTTCTCACCTGTTCTTCACCTGTTCTTCACCTGTTCTCACCTGTTCTTCACCTGTTCTCACCTGTTCTTCACCTGTTCTTCACCTGTTCTTCACCTGTTCTTCACCTGTTCTCACCTGTTCTTCACCTGTTCTCACCTGTTCTTCACCTGTTCTCACCTGTTCTCACCTGTTCTCACCTGTTCTTCACCTGTTCTTCACCTGTTCTTCACCTGTTCTCCTCGTCTAAAGTTCTATTATTTTCTGGAAACTGCAGATTTATTATTAAGTCCCGTGTTGACTCTGATCTGGACCTGTTCCCGTTTGTTCCGTAACTGTTCCAAAACTGGTTAAACTGTGTCTGAGTGTTTACCTGAGCCACCGTCGCCACGGAAACGGCAGGTGCGCTCCATTAGGCTCCTTAACGAGGCGGACATGTGGTTATTAATCACCTGAGACGACAGGTAATGGATCTGAGACAGAAACACCACAAACACACTGTGTCCTGGACTGGGCTCTGGTCCAGGCTGGTTTAGTCCTGGTTTAGACCTGGTTTAGTCCTGGTTTAGACCCGGTTTAGTCCTGGTTTAGTCCTGGTTTAGTCCTGGTTTAGACCTGGTTTAGTCCTGGTTTAGACCTGGTTTAGTCCTGGTTTAGACCTGGTTTAGACCCGGTTTAGTCCTGGTTTAGTCCTGGTTTAGACCTGGTTTAGACCTGGTTTAGTCCTGGTTTAGACCTGGTTTAGTCCTGGTTTAGACCCGGTTTAGTCCTGGTTTAGACCTGGTTTAGACCCGGTTTAGTCCTGGTTTAGTCCTGGTTTAGACCTGATTTAGTCCCGGTTTAGTCCTGGTTTACACCTGGTTTAGACCCGGTTTAGTCCTGGTTTAGTCCTGGTTTAGTTCTGGTTTACACCTGGTTTAGACCCGGTTTAGTCCTGGTTTACACCCGGTTTAGTCCTGGTTTAGTCCTGGTGTTGTGGTGAGAACAGTCTGTGGTCTGTTTTTTCTCCAGAGGCGTTAGCGCTCTGTTGCTAACATCTGTGTCCCTCAGGTGAGTGTCTGCATCGCCATGGCAACCCCCAGGTAAACAACAGGTGACTGCACACTGAGCAGAAAAACTATTTAACACTGAACCTGTCCATCTAAAACCTGTTCAAATCCATTTAAAACCTGTTCAAATCCATTTAAAACCTGTTCAAATCCAACTAAAACATGTTCAAATCCAACTAAAACCTGTTCAAATCCATCTAAAACCTGTTCAAATCTATTTAAAACCTGTTCAAATCCAACTAAAACCTGTTCAAATCCAACTAAAACATGTTCAAATCCAACTAAAACATGTTCAAATCCAACTAAAACCTGTTCAAATCCATCTAAAACCTGTTCAAATCAATTTAAAACTTATTCAAATCCATTTAAAACCTGTTCAAATCCATCTAAAACCTGTTCAAATCCATTTAAAACCTGTTCAAATCCATTTAAAACCTGTTCAAATCCATTTAAAACCTGTTAAAATCCATTTAAAACCTGTTCAAATCCATCTAGAACCTGTTCAAATCCATATAAAACCTGTTCAAATCCAACTAAAACCTGTCATGTCTTGAACTACGCTGAGGTTACTGGACAGTGAGGGTCAGGACTGAGGTTTACCAGGACTTCCAGGACTTCCAGGACTTCCTCTGGAGGATAAAGGGTTGGTCCTGGTCTTTGACGTGAGCGGGACCTGGTCCAGACCCGGTCTAATCCTTTGGCAGAGTCCAGTTCAGAGTTACACAATGAGCAGCTGCTGCTCTTCTCTGTGAACAACACTAAATATACTCTACAGGACACCTTCAGCCACTGTAAACAGCTCTGACCCCACCGTAACCTCAGCTGCAGACCCTCAGAGCTGCAGACCCTCAGCTGCAGACCCTCAGCTGCAGACCTTCAGCTGCAGACCCTCAGCTGCAGACCCTCAGAGCTGCAGACCCTCAGCTGCAGACCCTCAGCTGCAGACCCTCAGCTGCAGACCCTCAGAGCTGCAGACCCTCAGCTGCAGACCTTCAGCTGCAGACCCTCAGCTGCAGACTCTCAGCTGCAGACCTTCAGCTGCAGACCCTCAGCTGCAGACCCTCAGCTGCAGACCCTCAGCTGCAGACCTTCAGCTGCAGACCCTCAGCTGCAGACCCTCAGCTGCAGACCCTCAGCTGCAGACCCTCAGCTGCAGACCCTCAGCTGCAGACCCTCAGCTGCAGACCCTCAGCTGCAGACCCTCAGAGCTGCAGACCCTCAGCTGCAGACCCTCAGAGCTGCAGACCCTCAGCTGCAGACCCTCAGCTGCAGACCCTCAGCTGCAGACCCTCAGAGCTGCAGACCCTCAGCTGCAGACCCTCAGAGCTGCAGACCCTCAGCTGCAGACCCTCAGCTGCAGACTCTCAGCTGCAGACCCTCAGAGCTGCAGACCCTCAGCTGCAGACCCTCAGCTGCAGACCCTCAGCTGTCAGGAACGGGTCTGGACTTGCTGCAAAACAACACTGAGAGGGACAATAGTCCGCATCCACACTAATGAGAGTCCAACTAAAACCTGTTCAAATCCAAATAAAACCTTGTTTAGTCGCAGTTTTGTTGTGGTCCTGGTCTGGTCCTGGTCTGGTCCTGGTCCTGGTCCTGGTCCTGGTCCTGGTCCTGGTCCTGGTCTGGTCCTGGTCCTGGTCCTGGTCCTGGTCCTGGTCCTGGTCCTGGTCTGGTCCTGGTCTAGTCCTGGTCTGGTCCTGGTCCTGGTCTGGTCCTGGTCCTGGTCCTGGTCCTGGTCCTGGTCTGGTCCTGGTCTAGTCCTGGTCTGGTCCTGGTCCTGGTCCTGGTCTAGTCCTGGTCTGGTCCTGGTCTGGTCCTGGTCTGGTCCTAGTCTGGTCCTGGTCTAGTCCTGGTCTGGTCCTGGTCTGGTCTGGTCCTGGTCTAGTCCTGGTCTGGTCCTGGACTCTGCAGGATCCGTGTGAAGCAGGAACTCTCCGTTTTTCCAAAGACTAAACAGAATCCCAGCTCAGTTTTCATAAAAGCGTCTTTATTGAGTTTTACAAACAAACAAACGTGGATCAGGGCTGAGTGGACAAAGCACAATGGCACCAACAGGAAGTGACCTCACAGCCCACTTCCTGTTCACGCCGTTAAATCGATAATGAGTCGATAAATAATGTAATGAAGGCAGTGTGAACGGAAACAAACAGATGCTTTTCCCACAACACCTCACTCTGTAAGACTGGGCTAGACCTGGTTTAGACCTGGTTTAGACCTGGGTTAGACCTGGGCTAGACCTGGTTTAGACCTGGGCTAGACCTGGTTTAGACCTGGTTTAGACCTGGGTTAGACCTGGGTTAGACCTGGGCTAGACCTGGTTTAGACCTGGGCTAGACCTGGTTTAGACCTGGTTTAGACCTGGGTTAGACCTGGGTTAGACCTGGGCTAGACCTGGTTTAGACCTGGGCTAGACCTGGTTTAGACCTGGGTTAGACCTGGGTTAGACCTGGGCTAGACCTGGGTTAGACCTGGGTTAGACCTGGGTTAGACCTGGTTTAGACCTGGGCTAGACCTAGTTTAGACCTGGTTTAGACCTGGGTTAGACCTGGGCTAGACCTAGTTTAGACCTGGTTTAGACCTGGGTTAGACCTGGGCTAGACCTGGTTTAGACCTGGTTTAGACCTGGGTTAGACCTGGTTCAGACCTGGTTCAGACCTGGTTCAGACCTGGTTTAGACCTGGTTCTGATTTATTATTTATATTTTATGAATATCTCTAAAACCAATATAATCCAGGCTCCGGTTCCGCTCTAGTTCTTCTTTTATTTTTCCAGACGACAGGAGCAACTCTGATAAAACTGATAAATCAAAACTACACTTGAGTCTAAACTTGTTAAACAACACGGTTTTATTGAAAAAGCACAAAATAAGATACAAACAGTGATATAAAATCTGTAAATTCTGCAGTTTACAGTTATTTGGAAGACTGATACAAACTGGAGGTATTTACACAGAAACAAAAAAACGCTAAGAGAAGGTTTTTGTGCAGTTTAACCGTCATCTGTTCACGGCACTTTTCTGTAAAACATTTATAACGTACAAAAATATAAAAAGACACATTTTGTTTTAACACTGCAACAGATAATATTCAGAAAGTGTTTTCAGTTTTCATGCATCACAAGGTTTTACAAAATAATCACATTTCTTTTAATTCATTAAAAACACAAACAGTTTCTGCCTTCAGCTCAGTTCTACGGTTTTTATTTTAGTTTTTATTTGTAAGACATTCCAAGCCTTAAAAACATGTTGTATATTGTTTTAATGTCAGTATTTATGACTTATTGCTTTATTTTACAAAGCTGTCATGATTATATCTGATATTTGTGTTTGGACTCATTTGAGTTTAGTTTTACTGCCTTTTTTCATCTGTTTTTAAAAATCTGGCACAAGCCATAACTACAGCTTTACATTTTATAGGAAAAAAACGTTTGTAATTATGTCATTTGTGTTCAATTAAAATGATTTGTTTTATTTAAAAGTATTTCCTTTGAGTCATTTTAATAACTATTTTGTCACATATTCTATTTTTTGCTCATAAATATCAAAACGTAGAAGCAGGTTATGACTTTGGTTTTGTCTCAGTAAAAGTTTTACAGAACAGTGTTATATTATAGATACTGAGCAACAAATACAAATCTTCACAAAAACAGGTCTTATTTTGGCTTAACATAAGACACTGTAGTTTTACAGATCGATAACAGTCCTAAACGTTGACTTTAGTCCATTTCTTTTTTCTTACAGGTTTTAGGTTAAAGTTTTGACTCCGTTAGACGTCTTTACTTAAGGCTTGATTAATAACAAAGAAAAAAGGCTCAAACCAAAACATTTAAAACAAAAGAAACATGAAAAAACTGTACATAACCTACTTTTGTACCGAAACTAAACAGGCGTTACTTTACGAAACACAGTCTATGATAATATTAATATAATAATACTCTTAGGCAACAGCTTAGCAGCACTTTCAGGACATTCAGGCCGTTTTTATCCTGCGCCGAGTCAGCAACATGTTTCTGTCTCCACCAACAGTTTTACAACAAAAAACTCTGAATAAAGCACAAAAGGACTAATTCTAAAAGAGTTTTAGACAGAAATTGTGAGACCAGCTCATTCTCCGTAGGTTTAGGGGATTAAAGACTAATTTTGGCAAAAAAAAAAAAAGTAAATAAGAACAAAGTTTTTAGTAAAATGTCAGAGTTACACCAACATCATCTGAAATCCAATAAAACCTTTTACAATTACTGAAATGGATAAAAGGAGTAAAACAGTGTTCTTGTGAAGTCTTTCAAAAAGTAAAATGACATGTATTTTTTAAACCAAACAACTGTGCAGTAAATATCAGTGAAAGGTTTTAAAATAACTCGACAAAAGTAGAGTCTCTTTAAAATAACAACAGTCGCCTGATTTAGAGACATTTAGAGAAACTGATTTATTCGTCGATGTTTAGCCCCGAGCCTCGTTTAGAGTCGGGTCTGGAGTTATTTTCCATCGACGACAGAAACTCAGCTGCGACAGAAACAACTGTGAACGCAGCTGTCGACTGGAACACAGCTGACTTTATCTGCCGTTAAAAAGCTTTGCTCGAGTTCATCTGAGATAACTTTTGTATTGGATTTCTGAACTCACAAACATCAAACTCACTGATATTTTTCAGAGGCACAATGAGGAAGAATTACACTTTAGTCATTTTTAAAAACAGAAACATACTTCTTCTTGCTTTGCTTTTATATTATTTTCCCAATAAAAGCTCATATTTATCTCATTTTATTTTATTTGGTTTTGGCACCAAAATAAAATGTTGCTGTTGTTTGGAAAAAAAAAAGTGTGATTCTGTGTATTATCAATTTTGTTACTGATAAGTTGCAGTACTTGCTCTTCATTAAATGAATAATATATAATGTTGTTGTACAGCTGCTATAAAGTGTGTCATGTCTTTTTTTAATGAGAAAGTTCTAAAAAACAGTTTTATTGGTGTAACCCGGTCTTCCGTTTCCGATTTTAACAGTGAAAGTGACAGAAACATGTTTAATCCACGTTTATTCCTTTAATAAACTTAGTGCTGTTGTGTCGACCGCTCACGGTCAGCGCTTCGACCGACAGCAGTACCGTTTCAGAGCCTTTTCTAAAACTCTCAGGAGTCATATTTCAGATTCCCGTCTGAGCGGCCGAGGCTCTGGCGGGACGTCCGTGTTGGAGATATTGTCCGTTTGCGTGCCGTCCGGTCCCACGCTGCCGCCGTTTCCTTCGTCAGTGTCCTCTTTGTTTTCCAGCTCGATCTCGTTCTCGTAGCAGAACGAGTTGGAGTTGGACAGCAGGTATTTGTTTTCGGCGAGGTCTCTGGCGCTACACAACGGCGTACTCGGGACGTCGTACGTTTTGTGAAACCGTGAATAGTCCACTTTGTAGTAGTTCTTCTCCTCGAACAAAACGGGCTCAAAGCGCTGTCCCCAGAGGATTTCGTTGGCGACGTAGGAACTCCTGCACTGCGTCGTCATGGCGGTGGCCTCCACCATTCCCTCCAGAATCACTACCATCTCAAATTCTGAATTCTCAAAGTCTTGTTTGCTCATGTCGTAAAAAGGGCTGTCCTCGTCGATCACGTGAACAATCGTAATCGGAGAAACGAGGAAAATCCGGTCGACGCCGCTGTCGAAGCCGACGTCGATGTCGGTTTGATCCAGAGGGATGTACTCGCCTTCAGCCGTGGTTCGTGACTTTAGAAGCTGAGCTCTGACGTGAGCCTCCACCAAGTGGCTTTTGCGTAAATTCCCGACTCTCCACATGAGGCACAGTTTGTTGTCTCTCATCGCCACCGTCGCGTTGTGGCTGAAAACCAAAGTCTCATTTCGTTTCTTGGGTTTGGCCATTTTGGCCATGACGGCTCCGATGATGAAGGCGTCGATGATGCAGCCCACGATGCTTTGGAAGACGACCATGAACACGGCGACCGGGCATTCGTCCGTCACGTATCGATAACCGTATCCGATCGTCGTTTGGGTCTCGATGGAGAACAGAAACGCTGCCGTGAAGCTGCTAACGTTCGACACGCACTTCTTCTGGACGCCTGGATCTTCCAAATCGCCGTGAAAAATCGCCACAAGCCAAAAGACGCATCCGAAAAACAGCCAAGAGAGAAGAAAAGCCAGACAGAAAATGACAAACATCCATCTCCAGCGAATGTCCACGCAGGTCGTGAAAATGTCCGCTAAATAACGTTGGCTTTTCTCGCTGACGTTGACGAACTGAACGTTGCAGTGTCCGTCCTTTTTGACGAAGCGGCTCTGGGCGTGGTGCGTGTGGACTTTGCTTTTGCCGTTGGGCGCGGCGTTAGCCGTGGCGAGCTTCATGGCAGCGCTCTCGTCCGAAGAAACGACGCTGTAGCGGTTGTTGGCGACTCGAGCGCTTCCCATCCCCTCGGCGTCTGCTGCTGCGGAGAACAGTCCGAGTTTCTGGAAGAAGCGCCGCACAAACAGCTTCACAGCGATTTTTACAAACTCCAACAGGAAACACAAAAGAAATCCAAAATGGCCGACAGAAAAGAAGAGGAAGATGTCACTCCTCTTTCATCGAACGACAGCCGTCCAAAAGTTCACCTGCAACAAAAGAAAACAGAATATTACACACTGCAAAAATAAATACAAATCTTAGAATATGAACTGAATAATCCAAAGAACAAATGAAAAACCATAAAGCAATGTACAATTTTTATTTTTTTGGGCCCAGGGGGCGCTGCTTTAAACAGAGCGGTTTAAGGTCGTGTGATGTTTCTATAAAAGAGTCAAAAATCCAAATAACTCCTGATTTTAAAAAGGCCTTGTCACAACTGCAGTTTTTATGTAAAAGTATGAAACAAAAGCAGCAAATCGCCTTTGCAGTTCATTTTAGTATTTAGAAGTATCACAAAATACAAACATATTTAAACTTAATTTACTCAAACTTCCCTCAAACCAAAAAGGTCTCTTTGTCAGGGGTCAGAGGTCAGCTGTGGGTCTAAGGCAGGGTTCAGTTCGTCGCAGGGTTAACCCTTAGAGACACAACCATTCACTCTGGGCCTCATCAGATATATTTGTGACTGGGGGCCACTGAGGGTCTCCTGAAGGGGCCCCGTCCTCAGACTCAGACCGAGCTGTGAGCTGCTTTTCTTGTTTTCGTCTTTATTCCTGTGGGTTTTTGTCTCTGAAGAGGCTCAGGTCTCGTTAGGCTCCATCTCCAGGCAACACTTCAGCTTCTGTTTTTCAAACTCTGAACGAGACCCAGACGAAAACCCCAGACCTGACCCTGTCCCGCTAACGTCCAGAGAACCACTCCAATAAACAGGGCTTATTTATGTCTGAGTTCAGGGCCACATTTGGAGTTTGGCTTGATTTAGTTCAAGAAGTGATATCACTAAAAACAAAAGTTATTTGGATCCTGAATGTGTTTTT
>CM072166.1:0-106481 GCA_036850595.1 Rhyacichthys aspro | reverse complement strand
TCCAGGTCCAGGTCCACTCCCTTGGTTTTGGCCCAGACTCTTTCAGTGACCTCACAGTTAAAAGCTCCATTAGATTTTCCCATAATCCTCGGCTGTTCCGACCCAAACCCGAGCGTCCGTTTGGAAAAGTCCAGAGGATGTTTTAAAATTACGATAAATTACTGTCGTCAAGAGATTTCCATTTTAGGGCTTCACCGTTTACTGGAAACATTTACGTTTGCGCTCACACAGAACAACTTCAACATGCTCCAACACAATCAGCTGTAGAACTTTATGACGAACAAAATCGATTTAAAAATATTTCTAAATCGTCTCTGGGAACAATGAGTTACTGAGAAAAAGGATGAATTTTCTATTTCTTGTGAATGTTGTTTGACAAAAGGTCACAAGAAAGACAAAAATCCATTTCCTACATTTCTATTTAAAGACACAGACGGAGCCTTCTGTTCACAATTCGTTTTGTCCAGACTTTCTTCTGTTTTCTGAAAGTTTGTGGAAACAGACCAACGGTGCAGTTCCTGGGGCGGCCACAGGGGGCAGTGAGGAGCTGGTCTGAACATGTTTACGACGTGACTTCAGACGCAGCAAGTCGTCAAAAACCTGCGCAGACTTTTGAAAGGATTAAAAATGACATTTGTCCTTAATTTCTCAAAAGAAAGAAACAAACTCAACACGTGATGCGTTCAAAGTCCGCTCAGACCAACACTTTCTTCAGACACACCTCCTTCAGTCTGTGTTTGATGTTCTTCTAAACTGACTCTATCGCCCCCTACAGGACGTTTAACACCGACTTTAATGTAGATAACTCTGGTAATAAATAGACAATAACGACATTAGTAACAGATGGATCTGATCTGATCTGAAACCAGGTCTAAACCAGGTCTAAACCAGGACTAAACCAGGTCTAAACCAGGTCTGAACCAGGTCTAAATCAGGTCTGAACCAGGTCTAAATCAGGACTAAACCAGGACTAAACCAGGTCTAAATCAGGTCTAAACCAGGTCTAAATCAGGTCTAAACCAGGACTAAACCAGGTCTGAACCAGGTCTAAACCAGGTCTGAACCAGGTCTAAACCAGGTCTGAACCAGGTCTAAATCAGGTCTGAACCAGGTCTAAATCAGGACTAAACCAGGACTAAACCAGGTCTAAATCAGGACTAAACCAGGACTAAACCAGGTCTAAATCAGGTCTAAACCAGGTCTAAATCAGGTCTAAACCAGGACTAAACCAGGTCTGAACCAGGTCTAAACCAGGTCTAAACCAGGTCTAAACCAGGTCTGAACCAGGTCTAAATCAGGTCTGAACCAGGTCTAAATCAGGACTAAACCAGGTCTAAACCAGGTCTAAACCAGGTCTAAACCAGGTCTAAACCAGGTCTAAATCAGGTCTAAACCAGGTCTAAATCAGGACTAAACCAGGACTAAACCAGGTCTAAACCAGGTCTAAACCAGGTCTAAATCAGGTCTAAACCAGGACTAAACCAGGACTAAACCAGGACTAAACCAGGTCTAAATCAGGTCTAAACCAGGTCTAAATCAGGTCTAAACCAGGACTAAACCAGGACTAAACCAGGTCTAAACCAGGTCTAAACCAGGTCTAAACCAGGTCTAAACCAGGTCTGAACCAGGTCTAAATCAGGTCTGAACCAGGTCTAAATCAGGACTAAACCAGGACTAAACCAGGTCTAAATCAGGTCTAAACCAGGTCTAAATCAGGTCTAAACCAGGACTAAACCAGGACTAAACCAGGTCTAAACCAGGACTAAACCAGGTTGATTTGTCAGAAACAGTGAGAGAACTGCCAGGATTTTCATTAAAATTTAAATTAATGAGAATTTTACACAGTTGCACAAAATTTCCTAAACTTTTCCAAAACTTCAACCAAAAATCTAAAAATTGACAAACTTTCTCAAAATCTGTGATTTTTTAAATCTCCATGATTTTCCAGGTTTGTGTTTGTATTTTACAGCTACATCACATTTTGTGACGTCGCTGCAGCTTTAGCTTTAGCCTGACTCCAGACAAAAGGAAAGAAAGTTCATCCAAATAAGAGGCTCATTCTGGTTCATGAACCTGGATCTGATCTGCTCCGAGGAAGAAACACTGGAGGATAGTTTTCTTTTCCTGGACTCAAACAGAACAGGGTTTACTTAAACTGGAGCCATTTATCAGAGTGTAACCCTTCTTCATTATCAGTAATTGTTTTCCTCATTTGTTCGAGAAGGTGGCACACATTTCCATCTCGAGTCGCATTAAAAGGTCTTAGATTTTACCCAAATCAGTGGAAATCTAAAGAGAATGAGCTGAAATCTTGTGCAGCGGCGTGACTTTGGTCTAAAGGTCAGGATAAACCCAGCAGGTCTGGAGCCGGGTCCCGGTTCGTGGCCTGAGCGGGACCTCGTGTGGAGGTCATTACCCACGCTGCCCTCGGGCCTCGTCGGGACCGTGTTGTGTTCAGTGGAGGTCGAGGAAACACGGTGTCACTGAGTTAAATGAGCGTGTAATGGTCTGTAAGAGCCTCGAGACACGACACAAACCGACCACAGATATTTACAGAGTTCAGCCTCCATTAGCTCCAACGACACGGGCTAAGTTTAGAACAAAGAGGGCAGCAGCCACAGAAACACATTTATAAATGACTTATTTCCTTATAAACATGAGACCTGATTACACGGATGAACAGGTCCAAGTGTTCCTAAAACAGACTCTACCGCATATTTTTCTTCTAGTTGAAAATGGTTTAAACCCAAAAAGTTTATTGTAAAAACAGTCTTTCTGATCCATCTCCTGTTTATTCTAAGGGATTGTAATAGATGAGAACCTCTATTCAGGAACAGAAAACCTTGGACAATCACATGCTCCAAAAAGGAGCGCTCCCATTGGTCGACACTTGTCACATGACGTTCCAGGAAGTTTAATAGCTGCAGATAAAGTGTATTTTCAGCTGAATATGTCTTTTAACAGAGAAACAGCTGAAAAAAGAAAAGCATCAACAGAGAAAAGGGAGACAACGTAAAACACAGATAAATACTGTCAATTCAATCACGTAATGTTTAACGAGGAGGAGATAATTGTCGTCCTGACGCTGAAGTCACAGCTAAGCTAACGCTAAACTCTAAACTTCAGTTTGGTCAAATGGATTAGTGTTTTGGAGGAAAAACTGGTCTGGTTTTATTTTTTAATAAAAAAGAAGCTGATTTAGGAGGAGAGTCTGAGACAGGGACATGAAAAGAACATCAGGGACTGGAGCTTTAGTATTAGCCACGACAGAAGATCATGTGACCTCTGTTTATTGGACAAAATCCTGAGACACTGTCACATAATATAGTTCAGGAGTGACTTTAACATGAAATAATAGTTCGGTAATAATCGGTCCTGAGAGAGAGCAGAGGTCAAGGTCAGAGGTCAAGGTCAGAGAGTGTTGTGGAATCAGAGGGATTCAGTCGGAGCTGTTTTGTCGACAGAGACATAAAGAGGAGAATGTGGACGAAACACTGCAGACGTGGGTCAGACACAAACAAAACCATCAGCGAGAGAAATCAACACTGATAGATCAACACTGATAGATCAACACTGAGAGATCAACACTGAGAAATCAACACTAAGAGATCAACACTGATAGATCAACACTGATAGATCAACACTGAGAGATCAACACTGAGAAATCAACACTGAGAGATCAACACTGAGAGATCAACACTGAGAAATCAACACTGAGAGATCAACACTGAGAAATCAACACTGAGAGATCAACACTGAGAGACCAACACTGAGAAATCAACACTGAGAGACCGACACTGAGAAATCGACACTGAGAGATCGACACTGAGAAATCAACACTGAGAGATCAACACTGAGAAATCAACACTGAGAGATCAACACTGAGAGACCAACACTGAGAAATCAACACTGAGAAATCAACACTGAGAGATCAACACTGAGAGATCAACACTGAGAAATCAACACTGAGAGATCAACACTGAGAGACCAACACTGAGAAATCAACACTGAGAGATCAACACTGAGAGATCAACACTGAGAAATCAACACTGAGAAATCAACACTGAGAGATCAACACTGAGAGATCATTTCATTTCTTTAGATTTACTGAGATCTGGATCAAACCTCTCGGAGGATTTTCGTCTCTGGGTCTTGTTTTCCTCCAGGATTTTGAGATTGTAATAATTAACACAAACTGACTCTGAAAACCTGATCAGAACGAGTCCTTCAGTGAAATATGACGTTATTAATGACGTTATTAAATCAAGTCGTGTCTGAATAAAGCGTCTCTGGTTTAACTGAGTTTGTGAGTCACTTGTTTCTGAAGCAGCCGTTTACAAAAGGATCTGAAGGTTAATGCTTTCCTTCAAAACGACTGAACCCAGACCAGTTCTGCTTCAACAGATTTAATGTCCTGCAGCTGAACCGGACTAAACCAGGACTAAACCGGGTCTAAACTGGGACTAAACCAGGACTAAACCAGGTCTAAACCAGGTCTAAAGTATGTATATTTCAGGTCAAAGCCACAGTGTTTGTTGACAGCACACTCCTCAGGTTTACTGTCAACACCTCAGATCTGGGCAAATACCTCAGACCAAGACCAGGGTCGGACCAGGACCAGGGTCGGACCAGGACCAGGGTCGGACCAGGACCAGGACCAGGACCAGGACCAGGACCAGGACCAGGACCAGGGTCGGACCAGGACCAGGGTCGGACCAGGACCAGGACCAGGACCAGGACCAGGACCAGGACCAGGGTCGGACCAGGACCAGGGTCGGATAAATTATTCAGCTTCAGTTTGACTCATTTTTCTGTAGAGTTACATAAACAGAATTAAAACTAGAACCCAGGACTAAACCAGGACTTTGTTTTTAATAATCTGATTAGTTTAAAGTCGGTCTGGATCTTTATAATTGTTCAGAGCATTAATCCCAGTGGAATCTGTGAAACTGGATCTGGACGGTTTTATCTCGGACTCCTCTGGTTTTTGTTGTGGTTTTTGTCCCGGTTCTTTGTGTCCAGGTCTGAACACGTTTCTCTCAGATTTCACTTCGATTGTTCTTCGTCCGTCGCTCGAGAGACGTTAAACTCAAACGAACAATGATCACGACAAACGGATTTATGTCAGATTTATCTCCAGCGTTTCCTCCGACACAAAAACACACCAGATTTATGTTTTAAAGTTTACAGGACTCACGACCCCCCTCTGGGCCCCGACCCACAGTTTGGGAAACACTGTTGTAAATGATCATTTTGATCAAATATTTTGGCTTCGTTCTGTAGATTTTTCACACATTTAAATAGTTTCAAGTTTAGAAACACTGCAGGAAATAAATATTATAAACTGTGACTTATCTGTGTTTACCTGCGTACCTGTTTAACTGTGGATTATGACCTGGGCGACCGAGAATATGACATCAATTATATCATAATAATCACATTCACTAGTGCCTTAAAATCAATATGTTTTTATTGATCCACAGTTTGGCATCAGACCAATAACAGATTATTATAAAAACTGCTTATTATCTGTCTGTAAATCAACAGTTTAATCCAGGTGAGTCTTACCTTGAGTCCGAGCCTCAGTCCGGACCTGGATCAGACCTGGATCAGACCTGGATCACACCTGGATCACACCTGGATCACACCTGGATCACACCTGGATCACACCTGGATCAGACCTGGATCACACCTGGATCAGACCTGGATCAGACCTGGATCAGACCTGGATCAGACCTGGATCACACCTGGATCAGACCTGGATCAGACCTGTCCCTGAGCAGTGCACACCTGAGTTCCACCTGAGTGAGTCTGCAGCAGCTCGTACAGACAGAGCTCACCTGAGACACAGGTAACACCTCCGAGGTCACATGACCCGACTGTGGGCAGCAACACAGCTCTGTTTGGACTGGAACTGGACTGATGTGTTTTATCAGTTTATGTTTCTGAGATCAGAGTCAGACCTGTTTCAGACCAAGACCAGATCTAGACCAGATCTAGACCAGATCTAGACCAGATCTAGACCAGGACCAGACCAGGACCAGACCAGGACCAGACCAGACCAGCTCTAGACCAGGACCAGACCTGGACCAGACCAGGACCAGACCAGACCAGCTCTAGACCAGAACCAGACTCATGGTTTTGATGATATTAAACAAAGCTATAATGCTTTATATTTAATGAGACTCTGATGGAAACAAACTGAACTCTAAAATAAAACCTGTCGACTACAAACAATAAAAAGATACCAGACCTGAACCGGACCTGGACCGGACCTGGACCGGACCTGGACCGGACCTGGACCGGACCTGGACCGGACCTGGACCGGACCTGAACCGGACCTGGACCGGACCTGGACCTGACCTGAACAGGACCTGGACCTGACCTGAACAGGACCTGGACCGGACCTGGACCGGACCTGACCCGGACCTGAACAGGACCTGGACCGGACCTGGACCGGACCTGAACCGGACCTGGACCGGACCTAAACCGGACCTGGACCGGACCTGAACCGGACCTGAACAGGACCTGGACCGGACCTGAACCGGACCTGGACCGGACCTGAACCGGACCTGAACAGGACCTGAACCGGACCTGAACAGGACCTGAACAGGACCTGAACCGGACCTGAACCGTCCCAGACAGAACCGTCCCAAACCGAACCGTCCCAGACCGAACCGTCCCAAACCGAACCGTCCCAGACCGAACCGTCCCAGACCGAACCGTCCCAGACCGAACCGTCCCAAACCGAACCGTCCCAGACCGAACCGTCCCAGACCGAACCGTCCCAGACCGAACCGTCCCAGTGGAAACGCGGCTCAGGATAAGGCACAAAATCAATGCCACTATTGGACGGTTTCCCGAAGCCCGACTGGTTTCATGTGAGAGCACAAACCTCTGTGTGTTTCATGAAAACAGCTGCAGAGGCGTAGCATCAGGCAGTCTGGTCAGGGCAGCTGCTGGGGGGCCCCAGAGGTGGAGGGGCCCCTGAGAGAGTCCTGTCTGTGGTTCTGGTTAATATTCTGGTTCAGCGGCGGGCCGTGCATTTCACACTTAGTCCTTCAGTGACGTCCCACTTACACATTACAGACCTCAATACAGGCTGGACAAGCAACACTTGATACAGGAGCATTTAAACCAATAAGCATGCTTTCACTATTAGGAGTCAGATACTGTCAACAATTAAACATAAAAAGGTGATTTAAAGATGCCAAACAAAATTGCCTCCAATTTGCAGTGTTTCTCAGAAGCTGTGAGCCTCGGTACCGTTCATAGTTGCTCGTCTGGAAATGATGGACAAACCCTTCTCCTGCTGGGACAGGCTCGCACAGACCTCTTCTCACAATATCCAGCTTTTCATGAAGGACCCGTCTTGAAAATGGAAAGTATATCTGATCTATAACAGATCAATCTCTTCTCCTCCTTCACCATTATGGGTTAAAAATACAACGATAGCTGTTGGATCTCCGGGTTTAGTTCATATTCTTTCAGGCTCTAGAAGAGCTTATCCAATCACAGGACGCGTACACGTCCAGGTCAACGTAAGACCTTCTAGCTGGTCCTGGTCTGGTCCTGGTCTGTAGAATCCAGATCTGATTGGTTATTGACACTGACTGTGTCCGTTCACTTACAGTGGACCGGGGCCTGCTCTGTTGATTCTGAAGGTCTCAACACAAGCTGAAATATAACTGGATAAAAACTCTACCATGATAAACAACATTGGAGCCACTCAACTAAGTGGATATAATATGACATAAAGAGAATAGAGAATAGAGAATCATTTTGTTTACATATTTATGAAAATAAAATGAAATAAATGTACTTTTCTGAGCATGTTTAGCCAGCAGAGAAGGCCTTGTGACCCTGACGGACCACCACTGTTCTGGTTATATCTAATGGTTAATATTCATAACTGAAAACAGACAGTTACTTATAAACTTATAAAACCACAAATATCTCGACTGATGTAAACGTGAGTCCAATAAACTGAAAACTGGTCGATATTGAACCTATTACTTTACTGCACTGTTTGTGAATAAAGTACGTTCTCTGTGACTTCATCAGGACGAGGGGCCCGACCTGACGCAGAAACTGGCTCCAGGATTGTCTCTGTTTAGAGCAGAGACCCCTCCCCAAACTCTGGCTCAGGTTTATCTCCTGCAGCTGTGATCAATCATAATTCGACCAATAAATCACTCTTACTCTTATTTACACTGACTGCTTTACGGATACGGAGCGGACTGCCATTTCCACCGGAGCGGTGTGCAGTACGTGTCCTGACCACAGGGATTCACGCTGAAGAGTTGAGTTCAGACGATAACATCCGTGTGAGAGGTGCTGATAAAACTCACCAGTGTATCCCAGAGCTCCATGCCTTCTCTTTTCTTGTGTTGTCTTTATAAAACGTATGTGAGGTATCATATAAACTGTGTGGTTTTGGACTTCCGTGATGAATCTCTCGTCGTCCGTGGTCTCAAATAACCCCCGGGACCCTGTCCCTGCACTTGTGACCCCCGTGTCAGAGGATATGACATTATACAGCATAGTGAGAGTTCGCGGAACTTATTTTATTTTGAAATATACCGGATCCACCTCGCTGGCACGCGTCTGACTTCCTGTCTGGCTCGTGTCATTTCTTCAACTTCATGAAAATCCGCATGCGGCGTCCGGAAAAAATAGACTCCTTGTGGAAACCACGTATACGTACCGCAGCTGGTGTAAATGCTCCACGGACTACAGCGGTTTCTATTCCTTGCAGCGTCCGTACGGACTAAGGCCTTAGTTTTAGAAAATCAGGATCTTAGTGCAAAAAGTCAGTTATTTTAATTGAACAGCAGGGGGAGCAGTTCCTCTGTTTGTCAGGAACAATAAACTAATTCTAATTGATTCGACTTTGACCTCTGATCCTTTTTATGAAGACATTAAACTAAATATCTTTATCTAAAGACTATAAACTCTACTATAGTTATATTATTATATGTGTTATTATCTGCTGTTCATGCCCTTTAATCTCTTTATAGTTTATGAACTAAAGCACATTTAAAACAGAACAGAGGGAGTTTCTGAGGAGAATATCCTCAGAGGATCTCACTCGGGCTTTGTCCCGGAGTAAAACCGGTCTTGTTCAGGTTTTAGGGTCATATCTGGAACAGTCCAAGTCTCAGTGGGTTTTATTTTTAAAGTAGAAGTAGGTCGTCGCTGTGTCTCCATTGTTCCTGCTGTTTGTGCTTTTATGTGAGACTTATGTCATATTTGTAAAGAAAATAGATTTTTCTGAAGAAAAGGCAGACATTTTAATCCAAACGAGTCTCTGTGGATTTGAAAAGGATTAACTGGAAAAAACTAACTCTGGACGAAAATAAAAGAAATGAATACGTTCATCAATGCAACACAAAATGGCCGCCCACAACAGGAAGCCTTTTGGGTCGACAGGAAATGATTGTGAAAAAAAGGGATTCAGACCTTTTTCACTGAAGGAAGAAGGGAAAGTTTAGGGACAGTTTGTGAAATAAATAATGGTTTAATTAAAGAGTTTTTACGTCAGAATAAAATACGACAGGTTACAGTTTCTCTCAGACCAGATTTAGAGCTGGGTTAGTCCTCATTTAGTCCTGGCTTTAGTCCTGGCTTTGAGTTAGTCCAGGTCCAGAACTGGTTTAGTCCTTTTCTTTTTTGTGTCACTTCTATATTTTAGTATCGCGAGACAAAACGTTGAACTGAAATGGGTCAAAGGGTTTATTTTTGACATTTTTCAGACTTGTTTGGTGTTAATAAAAGTATCAGGAGTCTCTGCAGGTGGAAGATTTCTTTGAGAAAACAGCTCTTCTCAGAAGCTCTCTCAGTTTCCTTCAGCCTTTATTTATCGTTAAAGCCTCAGATGAAGCTGAGGGCTGTTGTTTTAATAAATAAAGCTGAACTTTTGCTTCTGTTTTTGCCGAGTCATGAAAAGTAGATGAAGTCATCCTGAAGCTCAGTCTGGTTTTATTTATAATTTATGATCGGGGTTTTGGGATAAATACAGACCAATAACTGATCACTTCCAGGAAAATCAATAAAGCTGTTCCCAATAAAAGCGATCGGAGGTGAACAGATCAGACGGAAGCAGGTTTAATAAAAACTGAGTCGGAGGGGAACTCAGGTGAAACTAAAACAGCTCATGTTTTCTCTGATCGAGTTTCCATAAATCTAACATATTTGTAAATTAGACCAGACTGAGTAAGTATCAGAGGATTAGCAGCATTAGCATATAGCTGTTAGCGTTACAGACGCTAAAGTGTACAGGAGCAGTTAGCGCTACAGAACCTAAAGGCTAAAGGAGCAGTTAGCGCTACAGAAGCTAAAGGCTACAGGAGCAGTTAGCGCTACAGAAGCTAAAGGCTACAGGAGCAGTTAGCGCTACAGAAGCTAAAGGCTAAAGGAGCAGTTAGCGCTACAGAAGCTAAAGGCTACAGGAGCAGTTAGCGCTACAGAAGCTAAAGGCTACAGGAGCAGTTAGCACAAGCTAAAGGTAGGATTACAGAAGCTAAAGGCTAAAGGAGCAGTTAGCGCTACAGAACCTAAAGGCTAAAGGAGCAGTTAGCGCTACAGAACCTAAAGGCTAAAGGAGCAGTTAGCGCTACAGAAGCTACTGCAGGTGTTTCTCTGGAACGGTAAAAAAAGTGTTTCTGAAAGAAACTGCAGCGTTTATTTTCGGGGACGCCTCGGTCTGGGGTCTGTCCTGAGTGTGGTCCACGGTGGAAAAGGCGGAGCTAAACACTGCAGTCCGATTGGATGAGAAATTTAAAAAAAAATACATTTTTAATGGAATGATGCCTTGTTCTTGAGATAAACGTCATGTTCTAAAAGAAAACAGAGTTGAGCTGGAGTCTGGGCGACGCCCACAACCCGGACTCAAGACCCAAAACTCAAACAGAACCAGTTCTGCCTTTTTTTTGTTGATTCATCAATTGAATGAATGGAAAAGATCCATACTTCCACAATGGACGGGTTCATGATCTTAATCAGTTTAATGTGTTTAATGTGAATGTTTAATAGTCATTACTGTCCTGATCCTAAACCTTACCTTGAGTCGTGTCCAGTCGAGGGTCTCGTCTCCTGAACGCAGCCTCCTTCATGTTCTCTACAGGAAACAGAGATTGTCCATTAAACCTGTGTCAGAAATCAGTCACCTGAAGAATGTGAGGCCAAAGTCTGGTCCGGAGCCACTTTAACTCAGAGTTATTACAGAAATTAATAAATGAACAGGGTCTTTACGTCACTGACTGTATTTAAGCTTTAAACAATCAACAAATATAATGCATTAATTCACTGCTGCATTATCCAGAATAAGAGTGTTATTTAAAGCCCCCCGGCCCAGGGGCTTGTTCTCAGGCCGAGGGTCCCGTTCCCGGGCTGAGGGTCCCAGGCCGAGGGTCCCGTTCCCGGGCTGAGGGTCCCAGGCCGAGGGTCCCGGGTCGAGGGTCCCAGGCCGAGGGTCCCAGGTCGAGGGTCCCGTTCCTGGGCCGAGGGTCCTGGGTCGAGAGTCCTGTTCCCAGGCTGAGGGTCCCGGGTCGAGGGTCCCAGGCCGAGGGTCCCGTTCCCGGGCTGAGGGTCCCGTTCCTGGGCCGAGGGTCCTGGGTCGAGAGTCCCGTTCCCAGGCTGAGGGTCCCAGGCCGAGGGTCCCAAGGGCAGCAGCTGTATGAACAGGTCAGGCTCTGATCACACAAACACACAGCGGCTCCAACATGTAACGTATGTGACGCAGCGGTCGTCCACATGTGGGCGCCGTACGATACCTTCACTGTCGTCACAAACTGTGGGACGTCTGGGGTTTGTTGTGTCAGGTGTCGCCCGGAGACGGGTCTCAGGACCTGACTTTAAGATTTTAAGAACCACAGCCTTGAAAATAAACGAGCTGTTTAATCCGCTCGGAGACTGGTGATGTCATAGAGTTACACCGACCAATCAGAACGAGTCTTGTCCAGTCTTGGCCTCGTTTGAACCTCATCATATTTACCAGACTTTATATTCTGATTCTGTCTGGACCTGGACCTGGACCTGGACCTGGGACTGGACCTGGACCTGGACCTGGACCTGGGACTGGACCTGGGTCTGGACCCGGTCTGGACCCGGCCTGGCCCCGGCCTGGACCCGGCCTGGCCCCGGCCTGGACCCGGTCTGGACCTGGACCTGGACCCGGCCTGGACCTGGGTCTGGACCCGGCCTGGCCCCGGCCTGGACCCGGCCTGGCCCCGGCCTGGACCCGGTCTGGACCTGGACCTGGACCCGGCCTGGACCTGGGTCTGGACCCGGTCTGGACCCGGTCTGGACCCGGCCTGGACCCGGCCTGGCCCCGGCCTGGACCCGGTCTGGACCTGGACCTGGGTCTGGACCCAGTCTGGACCTGGACCTGGACCTGGGTCTGGACCCGGCCTGGACCCGGTCTGGACCTGGACCCGGTCTGGACCCGTCCTGGACCCAGCCTGGACCCGGTCTGGACCCGGTCTGGACCTGGACCCGGTCTGGACCTGGACCCGGTCTGGACCCGGTCTGGACCTGGACCCGGTCTGGACCTGGACCCGGTCTGGACCCGTCTGGACCCGGCCTGGACCCGGTCTGGACCTGGACCTGGGTCTGGACCCGGTCTGGACCCGGTCTGGACCTGGACCCGGTCTGGACCCGGTCTGGACCCGTCTGGACCCGGCCTGGACCCGGTCTGGACCCGGTCTGGACCTGGACCCGGTCTGGACCCGGCCTGGACCCAGCCTGGACCCGGTCTGGACCCGGTCTGGACCCGGTCTGGACCTGGACCCGGTCTGGACCCGGTCTGGACCCGGTCTGGACCCGGTCTGGACCCGGTCTGCAGGTCAGGTTCAGTTACTGTTGTGAATGTGTTAGAGTCTGATATAAGGCTCTCGTCTGAGTTACACAAATAACACTAATAAATACAGAGGGCAGCGTTTGGGAGAATATTGTGGAAAATATGATCCGATCGGAAAAACTGACAGGTGTTTTTGGAGAATAACAATAACTGTAATAAACGGAACCGAGACGTGACGACAGCTTTATTCTGCTTCTCTCTGAGTTCAACTGTTCAGCTTTTTATTATCACAAAACCTGCTCAAAACGTTCAGCAACATTCATTATTACTTTAATATTCATCTGGATTATTACTCAGTTTAATTCAGTTTGACTCAGTTTGATTCAGTTTGATTCAGTTTAACTCAGTTTGATTCAGTTTAATTCAGTTTGATTCAGTTTGATTCAGTTTGATTCAGTTTAACTCAGTTTGACTCAGTTTAATTCAGTTTGATTCAGTTTGATTCAGTTTGATTCAGTTTGATTCAGTTTGATTCAGTTTGATTCAGTTTAACTCAGTTTGATTCAGTTTGATTCAGTTTAATTCAGTTTAATTCAGTTTGATTCAGTTTGATTCAGTTTAACTCAGTTTGATTCAGTTTAATTCAGTTTGATTCAGTTTGATTCAGTTTGATTCAGTTTAACTCAGTTTGATTCAGTTTAATTCAGTTTGATTCAGTTTAATTCAGTTTAATTCAGTTTGATTCAGTTTGATTCAGTTTAATTCAGTTTGATTCAGTTTGATTCAGTTTGATTCAGTTTAACTCAGTTTGATTCAGTTTAATTCAGTTTAATTCAGTTTGATTCAGTTTGATTCAGTTTAATTCAGTTTAATTCAGTTTAACTCAGTTTGATTCAGTTTAATTCAGTTTAATTCAGTTTGATTCAGTTTAACTCAGTTTAATTCAGTTTGTTTCATACTCATGTACTCACATACTTGTGTACTCACGTACTCATGTACTCATGTACTCTCATACTCATGTACTCACATACTCATGTACTCACATACTCATGTACTCATGTATACTCGTGTACTCACATACTCATGTACTCGTGTACTCACATACTCATGTACTCATGTACTCACGTACTCATGTACTCTCATACTCATGTACTCACATACTCATGTACTCACATACTCATGTACTCGTGTACTCATGTACTCATGTATACTCGTGTACTAACATACTCATGTACTCGTGTAGTCACATACTCATGTACTCATGTACTCACATACTCATGTACTCTCATACTCATGTACTCATATACTCACATACTCATGTACTCTCATACTCATGTACTCATATACTCACATACTCATGTACTCACATACTCACGTAGTCATGTACTCACATACTCATGTACTCGTGTACTCACATACTAATGTACTCATGTACTCACATACTCATGTACTCTCATACTCATGTACTCATATACTCACATACTCATGTACTCACATACGCATGTACTCGTGTACTCACATACTCATGTACTCACATACTCATGTACTTGTGTACTCACATACTCATGTACTCACATACTCATGTACTCACATACTCGTGTACTCGTGTACTCACATACTCATGTACTCACATACTCATGTACTTGTGTACTCACATACTCATGTACTCACATACTCATGTACTCGTGTACTCACATACTCATGTACTCACATACTCATGTACTCACGTACTCATGTACTCACATACTCGTGTACTCGTGTACTCACATACTCATGTACTCACATACTCACGTACTCATGTACTCATGTACTCATGTACTCACATACTCACGTACTCACATACTCATGTACTCACATACTCATGTACTCACGTACTCATGTACTCACGTTTCATGTACTCATGTACTCATGTACTCATGTACTCATGTACTCAAGACAGAGCTCCACTGATGATGTGTAAAAGCATCAGAAAAACACAACATAAAATCACATCAGACTCAGATCAGTCCAGATTTAGGTGTTATTTTATTTTTATTTTTCTGCTCCTAAAACTAAAACAAACTCATTTCAGTCTTAAACACATTCACTGAAGCAGGTTTTTATTTTTCACCTCCATCAGATTCTCCCTGTGGATTCACTCACATTTAATTTAAATTAAATGAAAATATCATTTATGTTCAGAATATAAAACTAGGCAGGTCGGGTCTTTATTGCAGCAGCATCTCATTTTTAGATGTTTCATGTTTCATGCATGTTTCAGTCCTTTCACAGTGTTGCATTGTGGGACGGGTCGGAACCAAACAGAACCAGATCTGTCTCAGAATCTGGACAATAACCCCCCACTAAGTGTGGGACACGAGGTTAAAGAAAGATGTCCCCGTCTCGCGCAGAGACAGAATATTAGAGACAAAACTGAAGACTGAGCCTTAAACTGACGCTGGTTCAACGACAGGCTCCAGTAAAGTCAGAGAAAAGCCGTCCCCGGTCCGGTCTAAACCCGGTCTAATCCAGAGGACGGCTCCTGAATCCTAACAGAGGCTTACATCAGAGCCTTGTCCTGAACCGCTCCCTCTTCAACTTCCTCTGGCCTTTCCTCCAGGATCTGAGCCCAAACCGGACCATTATCCAAAACCAGAGACTGGACCAAACCCTCGGAGTCAGGCCCAGTCGGAGCCAAAACCGGGGCCAGGTCTCAGACGAATACACCGGACCCATCACTGTTCCTGTGATACTCATCAGAGCGTGGAGCTGTACTTATGAAGCTCCAGAGTAACACAGGTGTAGGTCTGATCCTGGTGAACACCTTCGGTTCAGGGGGAACTCCAGCAGCTGCTCACAGATTTTCTCAATGTTTGGTAAAAGCAGTATTTTTGAGACAAACTGAAGTAAATCCGTCAGAAACAGAGTGATGTAAACAAACGGAAACAGGACGCACCTCAGAACGGGTCGGACTCAGAGGAATGAGCCTCGGGACAAAAGGAAACTCAAGGACAACAACCAAATTAAATAGGACCAGAAGGAAGGTTTAGACCTGGTCCAGACCTGGTCCAGACCTGGTCCAGACCTGGTTCTGGTCCAGCTGAGGCCTCACAGTGGATCAGGACTGACTTTAACTGAGTTTAATGAAAATCACACTGAATCCTGTTGAATCCGGTTAAATCCTGTTAAATCCCATTAAATTCAGTTAAATCCTGTTGAATCCGGTTAAATCCTGTTGAATCCGGTTGAATCCCATTAAATCCTGTTGAATCCCGTTGAATCCCATTAAATCCTGTTGAATCCCGTTGAATCCCATTAAATCCTGTTGAATCCCGTTGAATCCCATTAAATCCTGTTGAATCCTGTTGAATCCCATTAAATCCTGTTGAATCCCGTTGAATCCTGGCTCTGATCGTCTGCTCCTTCGTCCTGCTGTGATTTCATGCTCCTGACGAGAATAATGTGGAATAATGAGTCTCTGAGGACAGTTTATTTCTGGATAAACACTGGAATCACGAGCGACTGACACTGGTTTAAACTCTTAATGTCACTCACTCACGACAGAGTTTCTCTGAGGAGACAGGAGACAGGAGACAGGAGACAGGAGAGGAGACAGGAGACAGGAGACAGGAGAGGAGACAGGAGACAGGAGACAGGAGACAGGAGAGGAGACAGGAGAGGAGACAGGAGACAGGAGACAGGAGAGGAGACAGGAGACAGGAGACAGGAGACAGGAGAGGAGACAGGAGACAGGAGACAGGAGAGAGGAGACAGGAGACAGGAGACAAGAGAGAGGAGACAGGAGACAGGAGACAGGAGAGGAGACAGGAGACATGATGATGGCCTGGAGTAAACAACACCGTCCATTTTTATGAATATTCTCCTGAACGAGTCCTAAAGTCTCCATCTGATTCATCACAAACAAACACAAACCAATCAGGACGTCCTAAGAGTATTTTATAGTAAATAACAGGAAGAGTCCGGACCCGAGTCGGAAGAAAGAGGAACGTGGTTTTGGTCTGAAGTGAGTCAGGACTGAAGGATTTACTGGGTTTGGTCCTGGACTCGGATCTTGGTGCATGTGTGGAATAATAATAAACTTTATAAATGCAGCTCCTTTATGAAACAGAACAGAAGGTGATGTTCACAGTCGCTCTGTTCAAATGAGACAGGAGAAAATACAGGAGAAAATACAGGAGAAAATACAGGAGGAAATACAGGAGGAAATACAGGAGGAAATACAGGAGAAAATACAGGAGGAAATACAGGAGGAAATACAGGAGGAAATACAGGAGGAAATATAGAAAATACAGGAGAAAATATAGGAGGAAATACAGGAGGAAATACAGGAGGAAATACAGGAGGAAATATAGAAAATACAGGAGAAAATACAGGAGGAAATACAGGAGGAAATACAGGAGGAAATACAGGAGGAAATATAGAAAATACAGGACTTTCAGTTTATCATAGGTATCAAACTAAAATAAGATTAAAAGTTTTTTTTCTCTAATGCATCACATATTTCTTGATTTTGCTGAGTTTGATTGTGTTCTGGCTCAGTTCTAACTGTGTTTTAAGACTGAATTTTGTTTTTGTGAATGAGTCTGAGTCTGGTCTTGGTCTGGTCTTGGTCTTGACCTCACGGAGTCTGTTATTTTTATGTTTTCTGAGTCGTGAGGCGTTCGCGTGCTTCTGAGGCTGTGGGAAACCAGAGGAATGTAAATGTTATTGGATCGAATCACTCTCTGTCATCTGCCTCCAGTCTGTGGTCCAGGTCCGAACCAGGTCTGAACCAGATCTGGGTCCGGCTCCAGGTCTGGATGAGCCCGTTTCCTCGAAGACCCCGCCGGAAACCCGAGGGTCTTGTATTGATTAGTGAAAGTCTGAGCGGCGGCGTCTGATTGGCTGACGCAGGTGTGATGTTTCTGCTGTTGCCGGGCGGATTTCTCCAAACACGGCTGTTTACTGCGGCTGCGGTGAGTGACGGACTCAAATCCTGGGAATGTTTTGGAAAAATCTGCCGGTTTTCCATTGGACGTCACTCTGAGCTCCCGCCAAAACCCACCAATCACACGCCAGCGCCCGACACACGACAGGAAGTGGATTTAAACGAGCTGCAGCTGGACTCGGAGCGGCTTCTGTGAGGTCAGAGTTCAACTGAGTCTGACACCGATCTGTTTCCTGAGGATTAAATATTAGTCCTGTTTTTGATGAGTCTCAGTTAAATTATTGTCACTTTTGGGAAATTCATTCTCTGTTTTAGTCCTGGTTTAGTCCTGGTTTAGACCTGGTTTAGACCTGGTTTAGACCTGGTTTAGTCCTGGTTTAGACCTGGTTTAGTCCTGGTTTAGACCTGGTTTAGTCCTGGTTTAGACCTGGTTTAGACCTGGTTTACTCCTGGTTTAGACCTGGTTTAGACCTGGTTTACTCCTGGTTTAGACCTGGTTTAGACCTGGTTTAGTTCCTGGTTTAGACCTGGTTTAGTCCTGGTTTAGACCTGGTTTAGTCCTGGTTTAGTCCTGGTTTAGACCTGGTTTAGACCTGGTTTAGTTCCTGGTTTAGACCTGGTTTAGTCCTGGTTTAGTCCTGGTTTAGACCTGGTTTAGACCTGGTTTAGACCTGGTTTAGTTCCTGGTTTAGACCTGGTTTAGTCCTGGTTTAGACCTGGTTTAGACCTGGTTTAGACGTGGTTTAGTCCTGGTTTAGACCTGGTTTAGACCTGGTTTAGACCTGGTTTAGACCTGGTTTAGTTCCTGGTTTAGACCTGGTTTAGTCCTGGTTTAGTTCCTGGTTTAGACCTGGTTTAGTCCTGGTTTAGTCCTGGTTTAGTCCTGGTTTAGACCTGGTTTAGACCTGGTTTAGACCTGGTTTAGTTCCTGGTGAAACACAGAACGATGAGAGTCTGGTTTGAGGAACTGTCCCAGAGTGAGGTCCAGGTGAGTCCTGTTCTTCGGTGAAGTCTGAGGAGGCCATGTTGGATTTACTGTAAACATTCAGAGCCTAAAGTTTTCAAAATACACATCTCTCTGTTTAGGGTTTGGACTAAAGTCTGTAAAAATAGATCCAGTGTTTATGGTCCACTTGTAACTGAGACTGCAGTAAAACCTGCTCAAGTCCATATAAACCTGTGCAAATCCAATTAAATCCTGTTCAAATCCAATTAAAACTTGTACAAATCCATATAAAACCTGTTCAAATCCAATTAAAACCTGTTCAAATCCAATTAAAACCTGTTTAAATCCAATTAAAACCTGTCTAAATCCATTTTTCAAAGGCACAGTTGTTAAAAATATCCTGGTCTCAGTTTTTTTTTTTGAGTCAAAGTGAAATAATGGAGCGTAAGAAGGATCTGCTGAGTCATGTTCTGAGCAGGAAGTCTTTCTTTGTTCACTTCCTTTGACCCGATCTAAAACAGGAAGTGCTCAGTGACCGTTATCAGATGTTAGCGTCGCTTTCAGCTCCAACAGGAAGTACTTCAGAGCGAGATTAAACCCCGCTGCGACGTGATTGGTCCAGAGCCGGACACTCCCAGGCTGTGAATGGTGGAAACGGAGAAAAGGAAAGTCGAAGGAAACGGTGCTGTGAATGAACGGAGGAGGCGTTACACCTGGGGCCAAGTGAGGTCACAGGTCAGAGGCCCAGACAGTTTAGTAGTAAATAATAGTGAGAAAAAAACAGCACAGTTAAGAATCAACAACGTTAGACTGAGCCTCTTCTTTTAGTCAAACAAAAAATCTCTGTTGTACAACCCTCTTCAGTTTTATGTAAATATAAAAGGAGATCTGTATTTACAGCTATGATCTATACTCATCTTTTATTTTATGCAGGAAAACAATACTGAGAATAACTAATGTCTCTCCTGTGACAGAATGAATAAAGGCTGGTCAGGTGTATTTTCTGAAAACGAGTCTGTCTGGAATTAACTTTGTTCTCAGTGTCCCAGGACTGTCAAGACTCAAACAGAGATCATTCAGAGGCCGGTCCACAGGTGAGCAGCCCAGAGAGCAGACAAATCAGGAACAAAAACCTGCCAGAGCTGAGGAGGAAGGCCCAAGCCCGAGACCTCACCTGAGAAGTGTGTGGGCAGGCCCCTGAGCAGGAGCCACGCCCAAATAAGGAACGGAGAGCCACGCCCAGTCCAAAAGGAAGGGACAGAGCCATGGACAGACAGATCACACCTGAGCAGGATTTAATCAAACCAAACTCACTGCAGCTGCATCAGACGGATGTGTTTTCATTGATCCTTTTTAAAGCAAATGCACATATACATATTATACATATTATACATTGTGTTTTTGTTTAGACCGGAGTAGTTTGTCCTGACCCTGACTCAGCCTTTTTAGAGCTCAAAGGGTTATGTCTCTGTTCAGACCCAGTCCGACTCTGACAGAGATCGATTAAACTCTGTTTAGCTCTAATTAAAGTGACTTTAGAGAAAGTCCTGAGGCTCTGGGTCAGAGTCTGACGTCTGTGAACGACACGTGATGGAGCTGCACGTGAACAGGACCAAAACAGTGTTAATACCAGTGTCTCCACTGATTCTGAATGGTTATTGGAAAAATAGAGTTACGTTTCATATTCATAAAAGACTTCTCAGTTTTAATCAATGTAAAACTTATTGTCACTGTAAGTGGTCTGGAGCGTTAGTGACAGGTTTGTTCAGTCCGATGTGGATTTAGGACATTAATTATGTAGCTTTCAGTTTATTTTTTTTTTTCAGATTTGTGCAAAGCCATGTTTCGTTGTATTCATTCATCTGGTGGGTGAAGGTGGTACGTCCTGACTCTAGATGGAGAACAGGTGAAGGTACTTTTATTCAACGACTGTGAAGTGAGTTAATAAAGCGATTATTTTCCTTTGACCTGATCTGGGCTTTATTTTGAGTCTCGTACGAGTCTTTTCTGTCAGTGTTATGGATCTAACAAGTTCATGTCATTTTTGTGTTTTCTTTTCATCACATTTTTCACCACCTGCTCCTGTTTCTGAACAGAGACTCAAGTTTACAGCCAACAAACGGGTCTAAACCAGAACCAGACCAAGGCCCAGACCCGGTCCCGGACCGACCCCGGCTCCTGCTCCAGCCTCAGTCTCACGCTGCTGTTTCTCCAGATGTTTCTGATTCTTTCTCCAACTCCAGAGACAAATACAGATCCGGATGGCGCGAGTGGAGCCTCCGGTGGCCTCCAGAGGAACTGCAAAGACCCTCAGTCCTCCAGATCCCAGCCCCTGACCCTGAAATATTCGTGCAGTGAGGATTAAATTCCACTTGAGCCGTGTTTTCCTGTAAACTCCGGGCGAAGTGGCTTCTGTTTGTGATAAAAGTGAAATATTCAGAGCGACTCACTGCAGAGAAATGTAAACAGCGCCGTGTGATGTTTGCTCTTTTCTCTCATGCAACGGTTCACTCAGACCACACTGTGTTCTCTCTGTGACCTTGAGCTCTGCACTCCCTCTAGTGGACAGGAGAGGAAGTACACAGCAGCAAAACCTGTTTCCAGTCGTGTCCAGGTGTGATTATATTGTTTACAGGTACAGTGCCTTTATTAACAAACAGTGTTTTAACTGTTTATTCAGAAGTGGGGCTGGTGTGGTTCCGGTAGTGTCTGAACCAGTGAACAGATCCATCAGATACGACGAGAGCAGAGCTAATTAAGGCCCATTCTCTCTCTCGGACAGGTACAGGTGAGTCCTCCTCGGGGGCCGAAGACAGAGCCAAGACCAGGCTCAAACTGAGGCCAGAGAGACCGTCTAGATCGCTGCAAACTCCTCCAGCGTCGGTCCCCATCAAGGAGCCTCTGCACAAACTCTTCCCCCTTTCAGCCTCAAACGAAAAACTGTGACCAAGAACAGCACCAGAGTCCGAGGATGGTCCTGGAGAGGCCTGAGGGTCCTGGAGAGGCCTGAGGGTCCTGGAGAGGCTTGGAGGTCCTGGAGAGGCCTGAGGGTCCTGGAGAGGCCTGAGGGTCCTGGAGAGGCTTGGAGGTCCTGGAGAGGCCTGAGGGTCCTGGAGAGGCCTGAGGGTCCTGGAGAGGCTTGGAGGTCCTGGAGAGGCCTGAGGGTCCTGGAGAGGCCTGAGGGTCCTGGAGAGGCCTGAGGGTCCTGGAGAGGCCTGGAGGTCCTGGAGAGGCCTGAGGGTCCTGGAGAGGCCTAAGGGTCCTGGAGAGGCCTGAGGGTTCTGGAGAGGCCTGGGGGTCCTGGTTTTATGTGACTACTCTCCAATAAACCCAGAGTCTACTCTGAACAGAAATAAATAAAGCTGAGTGTGTTTCCTGCAGGAGCAGCAGCTGCTCTCTGTTTCTGATCTAAATCTGTCTGTGTTTGTTGGAGCAGCAGCTGAGAGCGACCTGCAGCTGCTCACACTCTCAGCACAAGTCCAGGTCCAAGTCCAGGTCTGGGTCTGGGTCTGGGGTCAGCAGTTTCCACTCTCCTTCTGTTTCTGGAGCAGACTCAGCAGGACTCGATCCTCTGTGTTGAGCCTGGAGCCTGTTTTAATCTAAAGAGCTCTGACTTCAGCCCATCTTCTCATTATTCAGCTGTAACTGTCTCTAAGTGTTTATTATCCTCCTGTAAGTGTCGTTTAAATCCTCTCAGACCACAGTAAACATGAGCTCACTGTTAAATCTGCATCTGTTCTGTCTTTAATTGTCTTTAAGAGTTTAATTCTCTGCAGAAACTCCTCTTTAATCACTTTTCTCACTCCTCAGTAAAGGTCCGCTTTGCTTTAAATCGACCCAGAGTCAAACGCCTCAGAGCCTGATGATGTGAGCGGATCTACGTCGCTCTCATTACGTTAAACACCGACGATCTGCGGTGTTTAAACTGAGCCGTGATGTCACTTCCTGTTCTTAAGTGTTTCCTGACTGTAACAGGAAATTTGTGCCTTGGGGTCAAAGAGCTGAGGCCCAAACATGAGCTCAGTGCGGTGTTTTTAAAGGTCACACAAAAGTAAATGATGCTAAACTGAATGGAAAAAGTCCACTTTTAGTAAAACTTCAGCCTCTGCTTTTTCAGTTTTCTTCAGATGGAGCTGATTTAAATGTGTTTTAGTCTTCTCCACTTGTGTTTTGACTGTTTTTGAGTGGTGTGTAGCTCTGGGGTTAAACCATGTTTAACCATTCTCAGTGATGCAGGAGACTAATGACCCGGGCATTACACAGAGGATCATTCAGGCACTAAAAGGGGAGTCTATAGCCTGGACAAACAAGTTTAAAAAAGAGTTAATATAAGTCAAGTCAAACTATACACTTCTTTAATGCATTTTTAAAGAAACTACTCAAAATAAATCAGGCACTCATCTGTGAATATTCTTCTGCAGCTTCAATGGTTTCTGGAGCAGTAAATACTGCCATCTGCTGGATTGAAGAGAGAACTGTACTAAATTCTGGTTTAGACCTGGATTAGTCCTAGTTTAGTCCCGGTTCAGTCCTTCTTTGACCTCACAATACCTTATCATGGAAATAAACCCAGACTCAGAGGAGGAAACAGGAGCGAGTGCAGAATCTAAAACAGTCTCAGTTAAACCCAGGGCTGAAGGAGGAGGATTCAAAAATGAGCTCCGTTTTTTATTACAAAAGAATTGAAATTGTGCATTATGTGGGACATGGTTCGACAAAACATATATTCTTTAAGACGTAAATGTAACTGTCATAACAAAGGACTGTTAATCAGTGACATGTGTCTGCAGTGTTTTTGTATTTGATTTAAAACTGGGACTCTTGACAGGACATTTATGAGATATTTGTGGGGACAAGGGACACAGAGCTGGAAACAGGACAATGCCAGTCCCATCAGGACAATGGGAGCCAGGTGTTGTATTTTTTTTTACTGCTGTTTTTAGAAGTTTTTTCACTTCCTGGAGGCGGACTTTTCCTCGTAGCCCCGCCCACTATCGCAGCCGTCTCTTAGCAACCAGTAACTACCGCTTTAAGCACAAACAGAAGCACATTGACGGTTTAGAAATTCCTTTAAAACTATTTCTGTCCATTTTTATTAGCTTTATGTGTATTTTTTCTTAGTTGAGATTTCAGTCTTTCGTATTAATGTAGTTTGAAAAAATCTGACTGAGAAATTTGTCTGAAACAGTGAATATTCCTTCACGTTACACACTGTTCTGTTTCCCAGAGGCGGGCTCTTCCCGTTAGCCCCGCCCCTCCGCGTGCCCGTCTCTTAGCAACCGCTCTAACGCTCCCTCCAGACCCAGACCCGCGGGCCCCGGCTCTTGTAGCGGCCGTTTCGACTCGCCTCGACCCCGGTCTGAACTCTGCCCAGACCCCGGGCCAGAACCGCTGTGCTCCATGAACCAGCCGCCATGACGGACCGGTACCACCGCGCGGCCCGGGACGGCTTCCTGGACGTGCTGCGGGAGGCCAGCAAGAAGGAGCTGAACGCCGCGGACGAGGACGGGATGACACCGACGCTCTGGGCCGCGTACCATGGCAACATGGCGGCGCTGAAGCTCATCGTGGCCCGAGGGTGAGTCACGGAGGGACGGCTCTGGCTGGAGGTCAGGTTAAAAGTGATAACAACAATTATTGTTTTAAAGTCATATTTACTACTAAAATTAATATATAAAAATATGAAATATGTAAAGTGTAAGCAGTTTAAAATGTCCAAACACAAAAAGCAAAAACAGGATTATATTGGACGCCATAGTGGTTAAATTTCATGGAAGAAATGAGCATTAGTATTTATGAAAAGTTATTTTACAGTAATTCATTTAATAACAGCGTATTTTTCTATTAAAATATTTAAGAAAATGAGTGTGGAAAGCTGTGGTAAGATGTATATTGTCTTAATATTTAATTGTCATGTAAAACAGAACAAAAAAAATTTAAGGGAAAAAAAAAATTAAGGGTAATTGTAAAAATTATTTAGTAAAGTGGATTTAAATTTAAAAGAAGGATAAGTCATGTGGTGAATTCTTTTTGGTTCTTTTCTGGTGTGGACCGGGCTTAGCCCTGGTTTAGACCTGGTTTAGACCAGGTTTAGCCTTGGTTTAGCCTTGGTTTAGTCCTGGTTTAGACCAGGTTTAGCCCTGGTTTAGACCGGGTTTAGACCAGGTTTAGCCCTGGTTTAGTCCGGATTTTAGTGGTTTATTGGGTCAGAGTTTTTAGTGAAGAGGCAGTCCCAGTGAATAATGCAGCAGCTAAATTAACTCAAACAGATCAGAAAACACTGGGTCAGAGTTCTTCTCTGAAGGAGTCAGCAGGAGTCATTATGTTTATGAATCATAACCTGATCAGAAGAACCCTAACCCTAATGGGGTAAAGAGGGCACAGACAGAAAATGGGATTGTAAATTAAACAAAATATGCTTTTCTTCTTTTATTTGTAATTGTTAACAACAGTTATTTTTAAAATGATAAATTACTTTTGGTTGATTAGCTCCAAGGACAGAAATATTCATGGCTGGACAATAAGTTGAATCCTTTAGAAGACCTGCTCAGACTCAGTGTGTGTGCACTGTGTTCGGGCCTTGTGTGTTTAAAGATGGACCTTTTTCTGTCACAGATAAGATAGAAATATGAGGGTCCTTAAATACAAAAAAAAATCACAGCTTAAAAAAATCATTAATCTCTTGGTCGTTAGTGTAATTTGTTTTTCAGAACATTTGGCAACATAGATATCTGCCTTTAGGTTGAAGCACAAAGAGGGAAAGAGGAGGTCACAGCAGGGTCACAGTGAGGTCACAGCGGGGTCACAGCGGGGTCACGGCAGGGTCACAGTGAGGTCACAGCGGGGTCACAGTGAGGTCACAGTGGGGTCACGGCGGGGTCACGGCAGGGTCACAGCAGGGTCACAGTGGGGTCTCACCAGGGTTTAGTGCAATTTTGCATGCTTCCTGATTTAAGGGCTGTAGACCATTGTGTTTGTTGATTGGTAGGGATGTAGCATGTTTTGTGTTGTTGGTAAGGTATGAACACGCATTGTGTTCTGCGTCCTGATTGGCTAAGGGACTGTAGACCATTGTGTTCTGCGTCCTGATTGGCTGAGAGACTGTAGACCATTGTGTTCTGCGTCCTGATTGGCTAAGGGACTGTAGACCATTGTGTTCTGCGTCCTGATTGGCTGAGGGACTGTAGACCATTGTGTTCTGCGTCCTGATTGGCTAAGGGACAGTAGACCATTGTCCATCAGTCTCCTCCGTGTCTCCTGTTCAGTACAGAATGCGTTCGGCCACATTTACATAAATGTTCGATGCTAGCAGTGTGACTCTGAAGTGCTGTATGTTTGTAAGTTTTCTCCGACAAAACCCACAATGTGGACGAAACGTTCTGCACCGACAAAGGCACCTAATCTACGGCTTTATTGATAAATCTGTAATTATATTATAAACATATAAATACATTTAGCTGGTTTAGCTGACCTTGGGGCCTGGCTCAAACACAGACGTCTCGTCATAATCTTCTTGGCTTTGTGCATAAAACCACAGTCTGTGACGTCCTTAATAATCTATACATCACAGTTACGCCCTTAGTCTCAAATAAATGCAGAAACCCTGAGGCTTGGTGTGATTTCTGTTATTTTTTGTTATTTTGGTGCAATAATCTAATTTCCTGTTCTGTTCCCACATGAGACCTGTGTAAGTGTTTTTGTGTAATAATAAATCCTATTGTTATTCCAGAGGAGACCCGGACAAGTGTGACCTCTGGGGGAACACTCCGCTCCATTTGGCCGCTGCCAACGGTCACAAGAGCTGCCTATCCTTCCTGGTGGCCTTCGGAGCTAATGTGTGGTGCCTGGACAATGACTACCACACGCCGCTCGACATGGCCGCCTCCAACTCCCACATGGACTGCGTTCGCTTCCTGGACGCCATCGCCGCCAAACAGATGACGCTCAACCCCAAAGTGGTGTCGAAGCTGAAGGAGCGGGCTTTTAGAGCGGCCGAGAGACGCATCAGGGACTGCGCCAAACTGCAGAGGAAGCACCGGCAGAGGATGGAGCGGAGGTTCATGAAGGAGGCGGCGGCACTGGAGAACACAGACGCACTGAGTCTGAGCAGCTACAACTCCAGCAGCACCGTGAGCCGGAGGTATAACAGCGGGAACAACATCTCGTACTCCCAGGTGAGAAGAGAGAGGGCTTAGAGGGGTCTGAACGGGTTTAAGAGGGATTTTAACAGGTTTTATTGGGGTCTGGACGGGTTTAAGAGGGATTTTAACAGGTTTTATTAGGGTCTGAACGGGTTTAAGTGGGATTTTAACAGGTTTTATTGGGGTCTGGACGGGTTTAAGAGGGATTTTAACAGGTTTTATTAGGGTCTGAACGGGTTTAAGTGGGATTTTAACAGGTTTTATTGGGGTCTGAACGGGTTTAAGTGGGATTTTAACAGGTTTTATTGGGGTCTGAACGGGTTTAAGTGGGATTTTAACAGGTTTTATTAGGGTCAGAACGGGTTTAAGTGGGATTTTAACAGGTTTTATTGGGGTCTGAACGGGTTTAAGTGGGTTTTTAACCGGTTTTAGTGGGTTTTGAGCTGATTTTAGTCAGGTTTTTCCCTCTCGTGTCCAGGCAACGCTCCAGTCCACGGCAAAGGGAAAGGCTAAACTCCAGAGGAAGCTGGAGCGGCGGAGACAGGACTACGGTGCGTTTAAAGTCTCTGAGGACGGTCGGAGAAGCGTGCGCTCTCTGTCGGGGCTCACTCTGGGGAAGGACGTGCTGTTCCTCAAACAGGGCACGTACGTCTCCCCCCGGGACCGGGACCGGCCCGACGTACGTCACATGTTCCGCGCACCCGTCACCGACGACGAGGACGACGGCGCTGTCTCCGTGGCGACCAGCGAGTTGGGGGCGGGGTCCAGGGCCATGAGCGATCCGGGTCTGTACGAGGCGGCGCTGTCGGAGGTGAGCGTGGACTCGGGCAGGGACTCTCTGTTCACCAGGCCCGGGTTAGGGACCATGGTCTTCAGGAGGAACTACGGGACCAGACCCAGGGACGAGAGCAGCGTGGCGGGCAGCGAACCGAGCAGGAACGCCCCCAACGTCCAGCTCAGAGGGAGGCTGCCCCGAAGGACACCCAGTCTGGACGAGGACAGTATCGGCAGTGCCTCGGTCCTGAACAAGAGTAAGAAGAACCTCTACAGACACGTTAGATGTTCTCCTGCAGCAGTGTTTATCTGAAGAAGAATTAAGACATGTTGTAGTTCTCCATCTTTAGGCACAGTATTTGTGTTTTATGGCCAGTATGTTCCAGTTAAATGAGATTTAAATAGTGATCTATATTTATATCCATCAGCAGTCCTACATTGTAGGCAGGAGTCTGCACACTTTAAACACACCCTGATTTTACCTAGATTTGAACGGGTTTTATTTCGATTTGAACAAGTTGGACTTTATTGGACTCTACTCAAATAAAAATGTACAAGCTTTATTAATGAATAAATCTGAGGTAAAACTAGCCATTCTTTTTTTCTCCTTCAGGACGGCCTCCTCACATGCCCCCAGGCCGACCCCTGGGCCGGTCTCCCAGTCCGGACTCAGATTTTGACAGCTCTCTGAGCGTAGAGGGCCACTGGGAACAGGACCAGGATCAGACCTGTCCTTTAGAGACTTTCCTGGCCTCGCACAGTCTCCAGGAGTTCACCTCAGTGTTCAAGAGAGAGGACATAGACCTGCAGGTAAAACCAGGACTGAACCTGGACTGAAACAGGACTGAACCAGGTCTAACGCTGCTCTCCTCTGATTTTTTCTCAGGGGCTTCTGCTGTGCTCGGAGCAGGACCTGAGCAGTGTTCACATCCCTCTGGGGCCGAGGAAGAGGCTCCTGGAGGCCCTCAGGAGACGAGTGGAGGTCCTGGACCGGCCCCGAGTTCCCATGGAGGACACACCACTGTGAGGACCACAAACATGGAGGACATACTGCTCTGAGGACTACAGACCGCCCTGAGGACTACAACATCTTGGGAGTCAAGGATCTTGGGGTCTTGTTCACGAGTGAGGGAAGGATGGAGGGAGATGGACAGACGGATCGGTGCAGCTTCTGCAGTTATGGTGTCATGGTGAAGAATTTACCACGATCTATGTTCCTACTCTCACCTATGGTCATGAGCTCTGGGTCATGACCGAAAGAACGAGATCCCAGATACAAGCGGCTGAAATGAGTTTACTCCTCAGAGCGGCTGCTCCATTAGAGATAAGGGGAGGAGTTCAGGAGGAGGAGCTCAGAGTAGAGCCGCTGCTCCTCCACATCGAGAGGAGCACCTGAGGCTCATCTGTTCAGAGCCTCCTGGACCCTTCCTGGGGAGGTGTTCTGGGCATGTCCCACTGGGAGGAGGCCCCGGGGCAGACCTAGGACACGCTGGAGGGACTACGTCTCTGGGCTGGTCTGGGAACACCTGTGTCCCCCAGAGGAGCTGGAAGTGTCTGGGGAGAGGGAAGTCTGGGTGTCTCTGCTTAGACTGCTGTCCCCTCGACCCGGCCCCAGATCAGAGGAAGAAGATGGATGGATTACTGTCTTAGTTTTTTTTTTAAAAACCACCTCACTGTAAAATTATGTGACCTGTAATAGTCAGTAACTCAACACAAAAGCATGAGTTTTTGTATTTTTTCTGGTTGTGACCTGTCAAATAAAACAGAAAACCACATCAGTGTACAGTTAATTTAGTATTTATTTATAACTCTTTTACTAAATGATTTTATAACCTTGTAAAGTTTTCTTTATGTTTGTTAAATGTGATAATAAGCTGTATTTTTTTGGAAGAATGACTGCATAGATGGATCTGTTGAACTGTTTTTGTACTTCTTTTAATAAAGTAATAAGAACTACAGTGTGGTTTGGAGACTATATATTATTTATAAGTTTTAAATGGCATTAAAAGCCAACATTAGGAAGGCAGTGAATACTATTAAATGACTCGGCTTACAACAAGGGCAGGTAGACAGTAATTCCCTTTTTTTAAAAATAAAAATTATATCTCAATCCAACACACACTTCTTTGGTTCCTTTACCTTGTGTTATCTTGTATCTACTTAAAACTCATACTTCTACTATTGTAGTCATGATTTTGAAAAGTGATAATTAATACACAAATGATCATATGTTTTTTACTGCATTAACATGATCAAATATGGCGACTTTAACTTTTTCATTTTCCCGCGCTTTGAATGATTGACAGGCTGTTCCTAGTTACTGTTGCTAGGCTAAAATGCTAAAATTCTACTTTGCTAATTTACAGCTAAACAAAAACTCGAATAATTGCTCAATTTAACCTTTGAAATAACCAATTTGGTTTACACTTTTAATAGTAAACCTATGATAAAGACGTGCGTCTAGTATTATTCCTGAAATGTGTATTCTTAAATGAGATATATCACATTTTGGGCCGTTTATGCCTCATTTAAAAAGGTCAGTCGGTTAACTTGTATTAATAAACTTAATGAGGCTGTGAGGTGTAACAGGAGCTGAAAACTCTGCATTTAGCATGGCTTTGAGCCAAGGACGCCGCAGAAACCCAATCTCCATCCAGACTTTAATATCTGAGCCTCTAAACGCTGTTTTTCTCATCCTCATTATGAACTTTGCCCCAGAGACCTCGGTTAACATTAGCGGCTAACGGCGCTAGGATCGTTCACCCTCCTTTTTCCTTTTATTTTGTCCGGTGTTTCTCTGCTCGGTTCCCAGGATGTTTGCCAAGTTTATCCGGCCTGAACGGGGAGGGGAGCCGCTAAAAGGACACCGAGAGGGGGTAAGGTCATTAACAATTCATGGGAAACTGGAGAAGAGGCAGCCGGCAGGTGCTGTGTGCGGACACGGTTCGCTTTAGTGGGATCCATCACCACGGAGGGTTTGTTTAGGGAAGAAATCACTAAGAAACTAAGAAGATTGGGTTTTTATAAATATGTTTCTTGCCAATAAACCCTGACTTCGCCCTGTGGACTTGAGAGTTTAAAAGAGGACAAACTGCAGCAGGGAACCACTTTCCTTCGGTTCGATGGAGGCGCATTGTGTCCCGGAGGAATGGAGGGAGAGCGGCCGAGAAGAGGAGGCTGATGTGGGGGTAAAGAAACGGGCTGGGAGCGGTGTGGAGGAGGGCGTGGAGGCCGGGACAGAGGCAGAGGAAAGCGGAGGGAAGCCCGGAGAGGAGACGCTGATGATGGAGCTGAGCAGGCTGGTGCAGACGGAGGTGAAGGGCAGCAGCTGGTGGGAGCTCCGCGGGAAAGACTGCACCATCCTCGGCCTGGCGTTTACTGCTCTGCCTCCAGGTAAAACTCAACTAAATCTTAGGGAAACATTTGTGTCAGAGATGAGACCAGTGAAGAACTACAACTGGCATTTTGTGGATGAAGGTCACACTGCTCTCTGTCTGGACTGAAGTGTTTCTTGTTGGAAGCTGTTAGGTTTTTGACAGTAATTCTGAGTTTTTCTCTGTCCTGAAGCCTTCCTGCTGCTGCGGTCGTCCTCTCTGCTCTGGTTCTCCCTTGGTCTGCTGCTGATGGGAGTGTCTCACGCCGTTATCACCGTTAAAGGCACTCATCTGGCGAGTCACGGAGCTCTGAGTCTGTCCCCGAAGTGGAACCGGCTCTGGGCTGTGTTCTTCATCGAGGTCAGGCTTTTACCACACTACAGTCTTTTAACACTCTAAGGTCTGTGCGCTCAGTAGTGTTCAAGCAGATAAAGCATCATTCAAACACAAACTCATACAGAACAGTGCGCTCCAACAGGAGAAACGTGTCCAAAACATGAAAACACTGAGAAACTGCACTAAACTATTTATTCGTGATTATATTTCATGTTTAGATTTTTCTACAAATTTTATTTGACAATATCTTATCCAGACATTATTTTCTCTAGGTCTGTGGTGCATTCATGGACCCCTCTCTCCTGTTTCTGCAGGTTTGTGGTGCATTCACTGACCCCTCTCTTCTGTTTCTCCAGGTCTGTGGTGCGTTCTCCCCTATTTTTCCAGGTCTGTGGTGCGTTCCCTGACCCCTCTCTCCTGTTTCCCCAGGTCTGTGGTGCATTCACTGACCCCTCTCTCCTGTTTCCCCAGGTCTGTGGTGCATTCACAGACCCCTCTCTTCTGTTTCTCCAGGTCTGTGGTGCGTTCACTGACCCCTCTCCCCTATTTTTCTAGGCCTGTGGTGCGTTCCCTGACCCCTCTCTCCTGTTTCCCCAGGTCTGTGGTGCGTTCACTGACCCTCTCTCCTGTTTCCCCAGGTCTGTGGTGCATTCACTGACCCCTCTCTCCTGTTTCTCCAGATCTGTGGTGCGTTCAGTGCCCAGGCAGGGGTCCAGGCCCACATTAAGATGCACCATGCCCACACAAACGTCCTGGGTCTGGGGGACTCCTCAACCTGGAGAGTCCCCTGTTTGAGCCGGACTCTGTACCTATTCATCGCTCCTTTATCCGTCCCCATCATCACCCCTCTGGTGGGTCTAGGTGAGAAAACCTGATGAAACCTGTTCAAGACCAGCTAGAACTAGGTCAAATCCCTCTAAAACCTGTATTTGTGTGTGTTTCAGCTCAGCTCCGGGGTCATTCATGGTTCGTCTGTATCAGAACTGTCTCGATGGTGTTTCTGGGTATCTTCTCTCAGTTCTGGCTCCTCAGACACGTCTCCGGCTTCAGCTCGACTCTGAGCGCTGCCGGCTGCATGCTCCTCACCAGAAACCTCTTCTCTCTTCCGTATATTCACGTCAACATCTTCCAGGTGAGAGATACATACAGACACAAGACACAAAAACTACAAAAATATCTGCTGGTTTTCTTCATCTTAAACTGGTCAGTGTTGTCATGTTTGGTTCCCAGTTTTTCAGGAACTTGTTTATCCTTGTGTCTCCTGCAGCACATCGGTCTGTCCATGTTCTCCCAGAGCCGCAGACCCAAGAGGATCTACCAGATGACCCACGGAGTCCTGAACCTGCCCCGAAACCTGGTCCTGGACTGGACTTTCGGACACTCGCTCATCAGCTGCCACGTGGAGCACCACCTGTTCCCCGCTCTATCCGACAACATGTGTCTGAAGGTGAGCAAAAATTCTCTAAACCTGGTCTTTCCCAGTCTGTTCCAGGTTTAACCCGGTCTAAACCAAGTCTTTCTTGGTCTCTTCCAGGTTTAACCCGGTCTAAACCCGGTATTTCTCCATCTGTTCTAGGTTTAACCCGGTCTAAACCCGGTCTTTCTTGGTCTGTTTCAGGTGAAGCCGGTCTAAACCCGGTCTTTCTTGGTCTGTTTCAGGTTTAACCCGGTCTAAACCCGGTCTTTCTTGGTCTGTTTCAGGTGAAGCTGGTCTAAACTCGGTCTTTCTTGGTCTGTTTCAGGTGAAGCCGGTCTAAACCCGGTCTTTCTTGGTCTGTTTCAGGTGAAGCCGGTCTAAACCCGGTCTTTCTTGGTTTGTTTCAGGTGAAGCCGGTCTAAACCCGGTCTTTCTTGGTTTGTTTCAGGTTTAACCTGGTCTAAACCCGGTCTTTCTTGGTCTGTTTCAGGTGAAGCCGGTCTAATCCCGGTCTTTCTTGGTCTGTTTCAGGTGAAGCCGGTCTAAACCCGGTCTTTCTTGGTCTGTTTCAGGTGAAGCCGGTCTAAACCCGGTCTTTCTTGGTCTGTTTCAGGTGAAGCCGGTCTAAACCCGGTCTTTCTTGGTCTGTTTCAGGTGAAGCCGGTCTAAACCCGGTCTTTCTTGGTCTGTTTCAGGTGAAGCCGGTCTAAACCCGGTCTTTCTTGGTCTGTTTCAGGTGAAGCCGGTCTAAACCCGGTCTTTCTTGGTCTGTTTCAGGTGAAGCCGGTCTAAACGCGGTCTTTCTTGGTCTGTTTCAGGTGAAGCCGGTCTAATCCCGGTCTTTCTTGGTTTGTTTCAGGTTTAACCTGGTCTAAACCCGGTCTTTCTTGGTCTGTTTCAGGTGAAGCCGGTCTAAACCCGGTCTTTCTTGGTTTGTTTCAGGTGAAGCCGGTCTAAACCCGGTCTTTCTTGGTTTGTTTCAGGTGAAGCCGGTCTAAACCCGGTCTTTCTTGGTCTGTTTCAGGTGAAGCCGGTCTAAACCCGGTCTTTCTTGGTTTGTTTCAGGTGAAGCCAGTCTAAACCCGGTCTTTCTTGGTTTGTTTCAGGTGAAGCCGGTTGTCAGGCGGTTTTTGAAGCAGAAGTCGTTGCCATATCAACAGGATTCGTACTTTTCCCGCCTCAGACTCTTTTTCGACCAATACCACAAGCTCATGGTGTTAGCCCCGCCCATCACCGAGCTCGTGGGCGTCCAATGAGAGTGTGGAACTCCAGAGGCCGTCCAATCAGAGCAAAGGAACTCAGCTAAACAGAGAAAGAGCGGAGGACGTGCTGTGTTTACTGTCTTTACTTTCTTTACAGTTTTTACTGTCTTTACTGTTTTTAATGTCTTTACTGTGTTTACTGTTTGTCTTTACTGTTGGAGCTTGTCCGAAATAAGACCGGTCCGGACTCTTAAGCCATAGTTAGAGTCAAAAAGAGAGCTAAGGGAAACAACAAAATATATTTATGGAAACAACCATAGCTGCTTCAGGTCTAAAAACTCAGTAGAAAGTACATAGATACATACATAGATCTATATTTTCTGAAGTTAGATGAAAGTAGCTCGCAGTTATCTTGAAAAAACTAAAAGATTGAATAATACCCCAAGATTGATGAAAAAAAGGGAAAATGTGCTCTTTTTTACAAAATTGTTCTTTACTTTTAGAGTGTGTTACTGCTGAGTCAGACTATGTAGACTGAGTTTTATTTGGTCTTTTTTTAATAAATGCTACAACGTAAACCAGAATAACACAAGACTGTGAAACAACAAAATAATGTGAGTCTTTTATTATGAAGTTTATTGTAATATTTGTTGAAAAACCGCACTGAGTCTTATTCTGTACAACACTGTTTATTTATTACACTGACTTATTTTAACAAGTGAACGTCAGTGAAAACTATAAAAAAACAAAAAGCTGAAAGTTTCAGAGTGTGCTGCTGCAGATCTGTCAGCAGGGGGCAGCAGCGCCTCCAAACAGCGCTAAAACAGGATTTACCAGGACTAAACCAGGGCTAAACCAGGACTAAACCAGGACCCTTTTCTTTGTACATCATCTGTGAGTGTTATTTCTCTGTATTTTGTAAAACCATTGCATAAATCACATGAATTATAAATTATAATCAGGACTAAATCAGGTCTAATTAAAACTTCACTGCTGTAAGAAAATACCCATTATTTGACTCTATTCAAATAAAAGAGGGTTTATAAAATACTTTTTAATGATGAATTAAGTCATTACTGAAATTCAAATAATGTTTAGAATAGCGTGTAGTTTTTATTTTACTTTTTTTTTACTTTATTCATAAAATGTGATTTGTTGAATAAGTTTGACTTTGATGCTTTAGACGTGGTTTTGTTTGTTTTATAGACGTTTCCACAGAAATGAACCAGAAGAGATTTGAATGACGTCTAATCATTTAATCCTTTTGTGACAAGTGACCGAACCAGGTCTAAACCAGGTCTAAACCAGGTCTAAACCAGGACTGAACCAGGTCTAAACCAGGTCTAAACCAGGTCTAAACCAGGACTAAACCAGGTCTAAACCAGGTCTAAACCAGGACTAAACCAGGACTAAACCAGGACTGAACCAGGTCTAAACCAGGACTAAACCAGGTCTAAACCAGGTCTAAACCAGGTCTAAACCAGGACTAAACCAGGACTGAACCAGGTCTAAACCAGGACTGAACCAGGTCTAAACCAGGTCTAAACCAGGACTAAACCAGGACTAAACCAGGTCTAAACCAGGACTAAACCAGGTCTAAACCAGGTCTAAACCAGGTCTAAACCAGGTCTAAACCAGGTCTAAACCAGGACTAAACCAGGTCTAAACCAGGTCTAAACCAGGACTAAACCAGGTCTAAACCAGGACTAAACCAGGACTAAACCAGGTCTAAACCAGGACTGAACCAGGTCTAAACCAGAACTGAACCAGGTCTAAACCAGGACTAAACCAGGTCTAAACCAGGTCTAAACCAGGACTAAACCAGGTCTAAACCAGGACTAAACCAGGACTGAACCAGGTCTAAACCAGGACTGAACCAGGTCTAAACCAGGTCTAAACCAGGACTGAACCAGGTCTAAACTAGGTCTAAACCAGGTCTATACTAGGTCTACTGCAGGTCTACTCAGGTATGGCTCAGGTGAGACTCTGTGAGGCTCCGCCCACTTCCTGGTTGAATAGTTTCAGTGTGTGTTTAATATGAAGCAGCAGAATGTGTTTTTCAGCCTGAGCTCCTCCCTCAGTCTCTGTCAGACCAGCGAGGGACCAGGAAGGACCAGCCCAGACCAGGACCAGCCCAGACCAGACCAGGACCAGCAGCGGTTCAGACAGGACTCACCTCGGCTCCAGGTAAGACTCCTGTTTCTGGTCATTATCTGTGATTAGACTCATTTTAGATCAAAGACAGTTTGTGGGGGTTTTGTTTAAGCATTTAATTCAGACTCTGTCTCATTGTTCTGCTCCAGAAACCTGCCTAGACCGGGTCTAGCCCTGGTTTAGTCCTGGTTTAGTCCTGGTTTAGTCCTGGTTTAGTTCTGGTCTAGTCCTGGTTTAGTCCTGGTTTAGTCCTGGTTTAGTCCTGGTAGAGGTAGCTGGGCTGGGCTGGCTGGGCTGGAGCCTGGGCTGGGGCGGTGCTGGTTCTGGTTGCTGGTGCTGGAGACCTGGCTAGCTGGTTGCTGGTGGGGTGGGGGTTGGGGGGGGGGGGGGGTGGTTTAGAACTGGTCCAGTCCTGGTTTAGTCCTGGTTTAGTCCTGGTTTAGTCCTGGTTTAGACCTGGTCTAGTCCTGGTTTAGTCCTGGTTTAGTCCTGGTTTAGTCCTGGTTTAGACCTGATCTATCAAACAAAATAATAAAAGGTTAAACACGTTAAAAGACATCACTCTCTCCTTCAGTAAATTATACTGCAGAATAATTACACTAATTACACTTAATTAATTATATATTACAGTAATTTCCTGTTATATTTACCAACATGATGCATTTTTACAGTTATATTACATATTCTCTGTAAAAATACATGATTGTTTAAATTGAATTCAGTGCATTTACTACAGTTTTATCCTGTCTTCACTTTTAGGTTTTATTTCACTGTAAACATGTCTCAGAGCAGGTCTAAACTAAACCAGGAGGACTACACTGGTCTGGACTTTCTCCCTTTGTAATCGAGGTTTAGTCCTGGTCCAGACCTGGTTTAGTCCTACTTCAGACCTGGTTTAGATCTAAGTCCCAGGTTTAGTCCTTGATAAATCTTGGTTTAGACCAAGTTCAGACCTGGTCTAATCCTGTTTTGGTCTTTTTTCTCAGTGATGGCTGACTCAGCACAAAGTCTGGACTCTCCAGGATCAGACTCCTCTGGTCCTAAACCTAGTCCAAGTCCAGCTCAGAGTCCTAAACCCAGTCCGGGTCCAAGTCCGAGTCTAGTCCAGGAGGCTCCTAAACTCAACGGGACGGTCTCCATCGAAGACCAACAAGAATCCACCAAGACCGAGTTCAAGACCGAGTTCAAGACCGAGGATCTGAAGGAGTCCGATGAGTCCAGCACTCCAGAGGAAGACCAGGAGGAGGTAAGTCCTGGTTTAGACCTAGTTCGGACCAGTCTTGAATTACTCCTGGTTATGTACTTGTTTAGACTTGGTTTAGTCCAGTTTTAGTCCTGCTGTAGTCCCACTCTAGTCCTGGTTTAGTTCCGGTCTAGATCAAGGTTAAGCCCAGTTTTAGTCTTAGTTCAGACCAGTTTTAATCCAGTCTTAGTCCAGGTCTAGACCTAGTTTAGTCTCTGGTTAGAACTAGACTAAGTCCTGCTTTAGTTTAGTCCAGTTTTAGTCCTTGTTAAACCTTGCAGTAGTCCCGGTCTTGGTCTAGTTGTGGTCTAACTCCGGTCTCTCCCTCAGGACCCTCTAAGTCCGGACTCGGTGGTCTGTGACTCTTGTATGGACTCCCCCCGTCGTGCGGTCAAGTCCTGTCTGACCTGTCTAGTGTCCTACTGCGAAGTCCACCTAAGACCGCACCTGGAGAACCCAAAGTTCCAGCTGCACCGGCTCTTGGACCCGCTGCGGGACATCGAGAGGAAGACCTGCGAAGTCCACCACCTGCCCCTGGACCGGTTCTGCCTCCCGGACCAGGTCTGCGTCTGCCAGGACTGTCTTAGCGAAGACCACCGAGGCCACGCAGAGACCAGCGTGGACCAGGCCCGCAGGACTATAGAGGTAAAACCAGGTTAAACCAGGTCTAAACCAGGACTCGACAGGCTCTAAAACCAACTAAGACTTAACAGGAACTAATTATATAATGCAGTTATGTAACAGAGAAGTAACAGGGCTAAACCAGCTCTAAACCAGGTCTAAACCAGGACTAAACCAGGTCTAAAACCAGGTCTAAACCAGGACTAAACCAGGACTAAACCAGGTCTAAACCAGGTCTAAACCAGGTCTAAACCAGGACTAAACCAGGTCTAAACCAGGTCTAAAACCAGGTCTAAACCAGGTCTAAACCAGGTCTAAACCAGGTCTAAACCAGGACTAAACCAGGTCTAAACCAGGTCTAAACCAGGTCTAAAGCAATGACTTGACTCAGACTAAAACAAGAACAAGGTTAAAATAGGCTTGAACCAGGTTTTGTTCAACTCAAATCCAAATTAATTCAGACTTCTGTTCATTTAGTTTTGTTGTTCTTCAGTTTTTTCTCATTTCAAACCTTCTCTGAGCTTCTTTCTTTTGTTGAAGCTGTGTGTTTGGTTTAAATTCAGCCCACTCCTCACATGGATCTAATTATAATATCGTATAGAATTTCAAAACCACTTTCTGAGACGTAAGGCCTCAGTTATTTCTGCTCTAAACACTTCTGGTTTTTAGAAAAGTGCAGAGAATTCCTGAGACGAGTCGAGACAGAGACAGATTCCTCTTTATCACCGGAACCACTCAGAGAAGTCTCATCAAAACCAGGTCTAAACCAAGGATTTAAGGAGTTCCACAATCATGACTCAGCAGAAAGTGGACCACACCTTTTCTGTCAAACACATGTGACACAGATATTAGTCACGTTTATGGAGTTGTTAAAGAGCAGCAGCTTTAGGCGTGTTATTCCTGACACGGACTGTTTCATCAGCTGTTTCTGCAGTAATCCCATCATGCATCACTCACAGCTCTAATCCAATCACCAGGGTTTACGCTAAAGACTGCTCCAGAATAAAGTCCAGAGCCACAAGTGATGACCATATTTGGAAACAGTTTAGGAAGCCTGTAGCTAGTGATGCTAAGGCCTTTAAAGAAACATTAGTGAAACAAATTTAAAACAGGATCTAAAGGTAAATCTAAATTCAGACCTGGTTCAGTCTTTATTTGAACGGATACTGAGGATGTTATTGCTTCAGTCCAGACTCTTGTGTTTTATATACTTCATTTTGTTTTGAATCATTTTGTTTGATATTTTTGTGTTTTTTATTTCCAGAGAGAACTGAAGCAGAAACAGAGTGAGATGCTGAAGACTGTGGCTGCAGCAGAAAACGCCATCAACAAACTACAGCTCAACACCGTCTCCATCGAGGTACAGGCTCTGGACTAAACCTGGTCTAACAAGGTCTAAACCAGACTATACCAGGTCTAAACCTGGTCTAACAAGGTCTAAATCAGGTCTAAACCAGGTCTAAACCAGGACGAACCCCTTGTTTTTGTCCTTTCTCCTGAAAACCTAAAATTATGGGCCAGAAAATAAAATAAAAAGTCAAAGAGAAGCTGATGTCTTTAGAACAATGTTACTGTAATAATCAGTGTTATTACAAAAACAGAGCAGACTCAATAAAGATAGAAATAGTGGAATGTTCTCAGGTTAAAATCTGAAGTGAAACCGGGCGTGTCCTTCGTCCTGATGAGTCTGATGGGCCAGTGATGTCACAGTGATGTCACAGTGGTGTCACAGTGATGTCACAGTGATGTCACAGTGATGTGCCAGTGATGTCACAGTGGTGTCACAGTGATGTCACAGTGATGTCACAGTGATGTGCCAGTGGTGTCACAGTGATGTCACAGTGATGTCACAGTGGTGTCACAGTGATGTCACAGTGATGTCACAGTGATGTCACAGTGATGTCACAGTGATGTCACAGTGGTGTCACAGTGATGTCACAGTGGTGTCACAGTGATGTCACAGTGATGTCACAGTGATGTCACAGTGATGTCACAGTGATGTCACAGTGATGTGCCAGTGGTGTCACAGTGATGTCACAGTGATGTCACAGTGGTGTCACAGTGATGTCACAGTGATGTCACAGTGATGTCACAGTGATGTCACAGTGGTGTCACAGTGATGTCACAGTGGTGTCACAGTGATGTCACAGTGGTGTCACAGTGATGTCACAGTGATGTGCCAGTGATGTCACACTGATGTGCCAGTGATGTCACAGTGGTGTCACAGTGATGTCACAGTGATGTCACAGTGATGTCACAGTGATGTCACAGTGGTGTCACAGTGATGTCACAGTGGTGTCACAGTGATGTCACAGTGATGTCACAGTGATGTCACAGTGGTGTCACAGTGGTGTCACAGTGATGTCACAGGTCACATGACAAACATCACCACAAACAGAAACGGAGCAGGACTCAGACCTGAATGTGTCGTCTCCTAATCCTAACCCAGTCTGTTGGATTAACCCTAGTGTTAGTCCAGCTTTTAGACCTGCTTTAGTCCTGATCTAGTCCTGATTAAACTCGGTCTCGTCAGAACTCGGTGACGGAGGTGCGGGCCGTGATCGAGGCCCAGTTCGAGGCCCTGTCGGGGGCCGTAGACCGGACTAAACGAGAGGTGACGGAGGTCCTGGAGGCGGAGGAGCGGCAGGCGCTGAAACAGGCCGAGGGGATCCGGGCCCATCTGGAGAACCGCTGCTCCGAGCTCAGGAAGACCCAGGACCAGGTCCAGAGGATCTCCAGGAACAAGAACCACGTGGACTTCCTCCAGGTGAGAACATCGGAGTCTTCATGCAGGAGTTATGAATACTCATGTTTATGTATTTCTGCAGGAGTACAGCGAGTGGAGGCAGGAGTTATGAATACTCATGTTTATGTATTTCTGCAGGAGTACAGCGAGTGGAGGCAGGAGTTATGAATACTCATGTTTATGTATTTCTGCAGGAGTACAGCGAGTGGAGGCAGTAGTTATAAATACTCATGTTTATGTATTTCTGCAGGAGTACAGCGAGTGGAGGCAGGAGTTATGAATACTCATATTTATGTATTTCTGCAGGAGTACAGCGAGTGGAGGCAGGAGTTATGAATACTCATATTTATGTATTTCTGCAGGAGTACAGCGAGTGGAGGCAGGAGTTATGAATACTCATATTTATATATTTCTGCAGGAGTACAGCGAGTGGAGGCAGGAGGCGGCCGACGTGTCTCTGCCCGGGGTCTACATCGGGCTCATGGACTCTCTGAACTCCTTCAGTCGAGTGATCGTTGAGTCGACGGAGACGCTGTGTCACATGATGACGACCCACTTCACTGAGAAGGTCAAGGAGGCCTGCTCCAACGGTCAGTTTCTCAGATTTATTTATCCTCTTCCTCTGGAGTATTATTCAGCTCCAGTGGGGCTCGATGGACTTCCACTTCAGAAATGCATCTAACAGAAGCAGAGCTGTGCAGATCATTTCCTGTAAAAGCTCAGGCACGAACTGTATTTGAGGAATTTAGAGCCAGTCTGAAAATGTTCTGGTTTAGTTTCTCTAAAGAATGAAGAGGAGGAGCAGGTCAGTCCTGGAACTGGACTCAGAGCGACTCTGAGACCAAACAAGACCGTAAAACATGAAATGAGATTAGCTTTGGTTTAGAGGCCAGACCAGGTCTAAACCAGGTCTAAACCAGGTCTAAACCAGGACTGGTCTCAGGTTAGACCTAGTTTAGTCCTGGTTTAGTCCTGGTTTAGACCTGGTTTAGACCTGGTTTAGTCCTGGTTTAGTTCTGAAGTGGAAGTCCATTGAGCCCTGGTTTAGACCTGGTTTAGTCCTAGTTTAGTCCTGGTTTAGTCCTGGTTTAGTCCTGGTTTAGACCTGGTTTAGTCCTAGTTTAGTCCTGGTTTAGTCCTGGTTTAGACCTGGTTTAGACCTGGTTTAGTCCTGGTTTAGTCCTGGTTTAGACCTGGTTTAGTCCTAGTTTAGTCCTGGTTTAGTCCTGGTTTAGACCTGGTTTATTCCTGGTTTAGACCTGGTTTAGTCCTGGTTTAGTCCTGGTTTAGACCTGGTTTAGACCTGGTTTAGTCCTGGTTTAGTCCTGGTTTAGTCCTGGTTTAGTCCTGGTTTAGACCTGGTTTAGTCCTGGTTTAGTCCTGGTTTAGTCCTGGTTTAGACCTGGTTTAGTCCTGGTTTAGACCTGGTTTAGACCTGGTTTAGTCCTGGTTTAGACCTGGTTTAGACCTGGTTTAGACCTGGTTTAGACCTGGTTTAGTCCTGGTTTAGTCCTGGTTTAGACCTGGTTTAGTCCTGGTTTAGACCTGGTTTAGTCCTAAAGAGCAGTTTTACAATTTTCTGAAGCAAAGAAATTTCTTTTATAAAAATGTGCTGCAGAACGTGTATTGAATAAGGTTAATTCTGGTTTAGTTTTGGTTTTAATTGGACTAGAACCGGTTTTAAATGGACTTGAACAGGTTTTTAGTCCTGGATTCTGTAACAGAACAAACCCGTCCACATCACACAGAGGTAACATGTTCACACAGGTGCTCCACACAAACAGGTGAGGAATGTTCAGAGCAGTGTAAAAATAACACCTGTTACACAACTCACCTGAACACCATCTGAGTCACCCACAGGTCACTGAGAGCGCCCCCTGGTGGCACTGTGGGTTCCTCCTGTTTGAGCTGCCTTTGGTTCCTTTAATTTAAGCCTTATTTTCTCTGAGAAAAGACAGACTCTGTTCAAACCTAAAGACAAACATGGTCCAGACCAGCTCTAATCTCACTGTTGTTTCAGTTTAAACAGCACCTTTTTCATTTATTGTTCTTCGTCCACGAGGCACTGATGTCTTCATGTTCTGTTGGGCTCTTTGTCTCCACGACATCTCATCTGGACGTAGGTCTGAGGGGAAAGTATTGGCCCAAACCAAACACGGCTCTGTTCTGTTGAACTGTGGTTGGTTTGTGTTTCTGTGAAGCAGTGTCATGTTTTCAGTCGTAACAGTTTAAGTTCTGTGTGTTTCTAGATAAAACGGGGATGGGCATAAAGACCACGGTCCACGCCATCGTCTCCGCCAAATACAACTTGTCTTTACCAGATCCAGAGACGAGAGCCGACCTCCTCAAGTGTGAGTCCATCACTCTTTACTATTTTAAAATTCAATTTGCATCATGATGTCAGAGTAAAAAGTGTTACGTGAATGACGTGCCCTGATTTAAATTAGGATTTCTGCAACTATTTAGTGTTCTTGACTGGATTAACTGCATTAGCAGGTTTTAGGAATTAAACTGGTTTTAGTTGGATTATGAACAGGACTTTGTCAGACTTAACCACTTTTATTTAACATCTCGTCTGTGTTTTGTTCCAGACGCGAAGTCGGTGACGTTCGACGGAAACACGGTTCATAAGTTCCTGCGTCTGACGGAGGAGAACCGTAAAGTGACGAACACGACGCCGTGGCAGCACCCGTACCCGGACCACCCCGAGCGCTTCGAGCAGTGGAGGCAGGTGCTGGCGCTGGAGTCCATCTACCTGGACCGCAGCTACTTCGAGGCGGACTTCGGCGGCGAGGGCACGTACCTGGGCGTGTCCTACAAAAGCATCGAGCGCAAAGGCGGCGAGAGCAACGGCTGCATCTGCTCCACCAACTCGTCCTGGTGCCTGCAGTGGACCGGACGCTCCTTCTCGGCCTGGCACAGCGACGTGGAGACGCCCCTGAGCGCCGGCCGCTTCACGCGGGTCGGGGTCTACGTGGACTACACCGGGGGTCGGCTGCGCTTCTACGGATTCAGATCAGAGAACGGAGACGAGCCGGCGCTGATCCACGAGTACAGAGCCGAGTTCCTGGAGCCGCTGTACCCCGCCTTCTGGCTCTCAAAGAAGGAGAACGTGGTGACGCTGGTGGGGCCCGGGGAACCGCTGGGGTCGAAGAGCCCCTCGCCCCCGACCTCGCCCCCGACCTCAACCCCGACCTCACCTGAGAACAACACACCTGAGAACAACAGCACAAATGAGAGCAGCACTGCAGTTAGCAAAAACAGGCAGGAATAAGTCAATAACAACAACGCAAGCAACAATAATAATACAACATGGACAAAAACAATGAGAAACACTACAGTTAACATGAAAACTGAGAGAAATGGTCCAGATAAGCAATAACAGAGACGGAACCAAGAAGAAACATGAATAAACAATGAAGACAAGGACTAAAAGTAGGAAGGAACATGGACAAAAATAATGAGTTAGCAACAAATGAGCCAGAAATATAATCATTTTTACTTCAGGCATTTTGAGAAAGAGGTTTTGGATCAACAAACAAACAAGAAACATCAGGTTATTTTACTCTTTCTGGAAAAGGGTTTTTTCATTTCAAAATCAAAGTTACTCAGAAAATGACAACAAATACTTAAGTAATTAAAACTGTAAAACAAAGAGGTTCAGAGGAGTTATACTTTATATTTACTTTTTATTTAATATAAACTGCTGTAAATCTGAGAAACAGAGACTGTGCCAAACAAAAGCTGTTTACATTTTGTATCTAATCCACTTTTATAGGTTTTTAATGGGATTGTATTTAATAAAACTACTGATGTATTTGACAAAAACTACTGATGTTACTGAAATAAACTCTCTTGGAATTATTTTGTCTGATTTTATGATTAACACTGACAGAGAACAATGCACTGAAACCTCTAAATATTAAAGTGCACAGATGTTTAGATAAAGGTATTGATTGAATCATAGCAAAATAAAAGTCAAATAATAATAAATTCGTTTTATTTGGAACTGCATCAAAGTTCCCAAAATAAAACATGAGAGTTATGTTATAAAAAATACAATATTTGAACAAATAAACAAAAAAGTCACACGTTGAACTGTACGTCACAAGTTTTGATCATGTGACCGTTCCGAGTCGTACGTCACCCGGAAGTAGGAAGCGTCTAGCAAAGCGTTAACATGTTAACAGACGTAAGTGGCTCATAGTTTCACAATTCATGATAATTTACAAATATTTTCTAACAATATAACGGGCTCCAGTTGTTGCCTTGCTGTAAATATATTTATTTTTATTAAGTCTATTTGTCGTTTGTTTACGTAGCCGTGCTAATGCTGCTAATGCTAGTGACAGCTGTTAGTCTTTTACACTTTAATATTTACAATTAAAGAATTAGTTTAGCTTTATTGTTGCTTAATAAAACTGGGATTTGGCTCAAGAAACAACTTCAGGAGCCGTGTCTCAGTGAAATGGACAACTTTTACAGTTAATAATCCAGGGGAAAACAAGATATTGGGCAAAGCTAGTTAGCCTGATGCTAGTCTGATCCATAATACGAGTTGTGTTGGTGTTTTTACGACTGAGCCTTACCACTGGTTTTAGATGGATTTGAACAGGTTTTTGATGGATTTAAACAGATATTAGAAATATTTTTTAGGGTTTTTTGGTTTTTTTTTGGTTTTTTTGTGGTTGTTTTGGGTTTTTTTGGGTTTTGGGGGGGTTTTGGGAGGGTTTTGGTGCAATTTGAACAGGGTTTACATGGATTTTAACAGATATTAAAAAGATTTGTACAGGTGTCAGATGGATTTGTGTAGGTTTTTGATAGATTTGAACAGGTTTTAGATGGATTTGTGTAGGTTTTAGTTAGATTTAAACAGGAATTAGATGGATTTTGCCAGGATTTAGATGGATTAAACAGAGAAAACCAGTTGAACTAATGATCAGAGTCCAGACTTGAGCTCTTTATTGTTTGTGTAAAGTGATGCTCTGGTTTGAAGCATATTTCAAACTCAAACAAACGTGTCATTTGTTTAACACATTTACACAACACACAGAGGGAGGAAAATACAAATGAGGAACTGTTTTCACTGAACTGTGTCTTTGGGGAAAATCAGGCGATGGACTGTTCTTTAAGTTGAACTAAAGTCGAGCAGAAAAGGTCAAAGTGTGAAGAATCAGAGTCATGTGTTTTTCAGATGGAGTCTGTCTCTGGGGCGTCCTGTTCCTGAAGGAAACACATGACTCTGAGGAGTTTGTTTATTTGTGTCATATTCATCTGTTTCAGGAAAATAACGACGAGGATGTGTCTCTGTTCGACGCAGAAGAGGATTCTGGGAAACGCAGCAAAAAGAACAGCGTCAAGTGAGTTTTAACCAAATAATCCAGCTAAAACCTGTTCAGATCCCTCTAAACCCTGGTAAACCCTGTGTGTAATGTGGTCCTGCAGACACCCGGTGGCGCTGTTCTTCCTGCTGGTCTTCAGAGTCAGTGCCGTCCTGGTTTATCTTTTCTGTGAAGTGTTCGGGGCCAGTTCCATCAGCAGCATGGTCTGCATCATCCTCCTGCTGTCGGCCGACTTCTGGACCGTCAAGGTACGTCACATGACCTCAGGAACCGACCAATCACTGACGAGAGGGGCCAGTCACAGGCGAGAGGGGCCAGTCACAGAGGGGCCAGTCACAGACTAGAGGGGCCAGTCACAGAGGGGCCAGTCACAGAGGGGCCAGTCACAGACGAGAGGGGCCAGTCACAGGCGAGAGGGGCCAGTCACAGGCGAGAGGGGCCAGTCACAGACTAGAGGGGCCAGTCACAGAGGGGCCAGTCACAGAGGGGCCAGTCACAGAGGGGCCAGTCACAGACGAGAGGGGCCAGTCACAGACGAGAGGGGCCAGTCACAGGCGAGAGGGGCCAGTCACAGGCGAGAGGGGCCAGTCACAGACTAGAGGGGCCAGTCACAGAGGGGCCAGTCACAGAGGGGCCAGTCACAGACGAGAGGGGCCAGTCACAGGCGAGAGGGGCCAGTCACAGGCGAGAGGGGCCAGTCACAGGCGAGAGGGGCCAGTCACAGACTAGAGGGGCCAGTCACAGAGGGGCCAGTCACAGAGGGGCCAGTCACAGACGAGAGGGGCCAGTCACAGGCGAGAGGGGCCAGTCACAGACTAGAGGGGCCAGTCACAGACGAGAGGGGCCAGTCACAGAGGGGCCAGTCACAGACGAGAGGGGCCAGTCACAGACGAGAGGGGCCAGTCACAGACTAGAGGGGCCAGTCACAGACGAGAGGGGCCAGTCCAGGGGGAGGGGCCAGTCACAGAGGGGCCAGTCACAGACGAGAGGGGCCAGTCACAGACGAGAGGGGCCAGTCACAGGCGAGAGGGGCCAGTCACAGACGAGAGGGGCCAGTCACAGAGGGGCCAGTCACAGAGGGGCCAGTCACAGACGAGAGGGGCCAGTCACAGGCGAGAGGGGCCAGTCACAGACGAGAGGGGCCAGTCACAGACGAGAGGGGCCAGTCACAGACGAGAGGGGCCAGTCACAGAGGGGCCAGTCACAGACGAGAGGGGCCAGTCACAGACGAGAGGGGCCAGTCACAGGCGAGAGGGGCCAGTCACAGGCGAGAGGGGCCAGTCACAGGCGAGAGGGGCCAGTCACAGGCGAGAGGGGCCAGTCACAGACGAGAGGGGCCAGTCACAGACGAGAGGGGCCAGTCACAGACTAGAGGGGCCAGTCACAGACGAGAGGGGCCAGTCACAGACGAGAGGGGCCAGTCCAGAAAGAGCAGAATAATGCAGAACCAGGACTGGACCATGATCCATTTGTTTTCTAGTTTTAATTGAGTCTCAATGTTGTGGTCTTGTTCCAGAACATCAGTGGCCGGCTGCTCGTCGGGCTGCGCTGGTGGAACCAGATCGACGACGACGGACACAGTCTCTGGGTTTTTGAGGCTCGGAAGGTGAGGCTCTGGTTCTGACCCGGTCTGACTCGGTCCGAGTGGGCTCTGGTTCCGACCCGGGCCTTTAACCCGAGTCTGTGTGTCCCTCAGGGCTCGCTGAAGCAGCAGTCGGACTCGGAGGCCCGGTTGTTCTGGGTCAGTCTGGTGGTGTGTCCGGTTCTCTGGTCCATTCTGTCCTTCACGTCTCTCGTCTACTTCAGGATCAAGTGGCTCGTGAGATTTACAATCATTTACACGTTTGAGTCCTTAGTGATGCAGCGGATCTGGAACAAAGACAAATAAAGAACAGAAAAAATACTAAATTAATTGTATTAAAGTTTGTCTGAAGGGGAAAAATTATGAAAAATTGTGAAAATGCAAAAATCAGCAAAAAAAGAAAAAAAAAGTTTAAATGTTTATTACAAAAACTGTCAAAAGACCTTTGTGTAAAGGAAAAGATTTGAAAAATTAAAAGTCAATTCTTAACATAAATGTAAGAACTTAAAAAGAAAGAAGAAATAAAGAAATGAGAACTTAAATAATCATTAACCCTTCCACCCTCCTCTCTACTCAACTGTCTACTCAATTCCCTTCTGTTCGGCCTCCCTCAAAAAACTCTCAATAAACTTCAACTGGTTCAAAATTCAGCGGCACACACCTCCTCCTTCGACCATATCACACCCACACTACAACAACTCCACCCCCATCACAAACCGCATTCAATACACAATCTCTGACCTTCTCCAGATCTCCACACCTGTTCACTCCCTCCTCCTCCTCTCTCCAGCTCTCTGTCCCATCTGCCCGACTCGTCACCGTGGGTTAGGTTTAGGGTCAGGGTCAGGGTCGGGGTCGGCTCAGGACACACTCCCTCCTGACCTCCACAACACTGACACACTCCCACATTTCAAATCCAAACCCAGACTGGCCTATTCACTCTGACCATTGCTGCACTGTCCTCTTTTAACTATATGCTTTTAACTATATTTTTAACTGCATGCTTTTAAATGTGTATTATGTAAATACTATATAACCTTGAGTGCCCAGAAAGGTGCGTAATAAATAAAATGTATTATTATTATTATAAATACGGAAAAAAAAGAAAAAGTGAAACACAAAGGGAAGAAAAACTGTCAGTTTATTAAAACTTTCAAATTATTAAGAGTAGACAAGTAAGTTAAAAAAAATAAAATAAATGTTAACATGTTAAATTGTGTAAAAGTGAAGTAAACTAGTTTTCCGTTTGCAGCCGGTGGTGGTGATGGGCGTCGTTCTCAACGGAGCAAACCTTTACGGATACGTCAAGTGTAAATTCGGAAGCAAAACCAGCCTCAAGAAAGTGGCCACCAACTTCTTCGGACGACAGTTTCTCAAACAGGTCTGTTTCAGTCTGAAACCTGTTCAGAAGGTTTATGGAGCCACAGCGCCACCTACTGTTAAACTCAGTATATTTTAATGAAGGAAACTGTAGTAACTTTTAATTTCAACTAAAAAATCTTCCTCTTGTGTTTGTTCCAGGCTTTGTCAAAAGAAGAAGAGTCGTGACTTGACGATGGTTTCTGGTTTTACTCTCAACTGTTTTTCTTTTTTTCGCTGCACGACTCACACAGATATTATTTTAACATGAACTTAGTGTTATCCTTATTAACCCTGAACTGTAAATATGTACAGACTCTGAGCTACAGCTTTATTAAAAACATTTCTTACATTTGACAGACAATTTTTTTTGTGGCTTTATTTTGGAAGGTTATTGTTTCCTGTGCAAAGTTACTAAAAAACATAAGTCTATTTTCATTTTGGGTCAAGACAGCTTTGGTCCCAAAAGTGATTAAAATACTCCAGGAGGCACTTATTTAGACAGAAATGCTAATTTCAGATGGTTTTGAGGCATTTTCTAGACTCTGGCGACAACTCACAAATTTGATTTAATGCGGCTAAACCCGTCTGAATTACTTCCAAAAGTGGAAGGAATAAATACTTATGCATCAATAAATTCTCCCTGGGGTATTTTAGGGTTAACCAAGCTGCTGCTTTTTTAAAAACTTTGCATTTTTGGGAAATAAACTGTTGCTCAAACTTCTCTTGACTCTTTATTTATTAAGAGTTAGTTTTATTTAAAAACAACAAATCACAGATTTGTGTTTTTAGATTTTTAGATTTTAGATTTAATTTATGAATTGTAGAAAGTCTCCAGATTTTCATTGTTAAGGCTGTTTGAAAATTAAGAAAGTTTATGAAAGATATTACATCAATAAACATTAATTAATTACAACTTCACAGATTTTAAATATATTCACCTCAAATTTAGCAAAAAATGTGTATAATATAAATATTAGACCATTACTAAATGTACCCAGTGGTATTTCAGTTTGTTTTGAAGCATTTTCTGGGCAGTTACTGTTTGTCCCAAATTTGTTCAAAACCATAAGGCTATACTATGACAAAAATTGTGGTTTTGGGTCAAATCTAGTTTTCTCTGAAAAGTGGTTAAAATGAGTCTCTGGACATTAATAAATGCTTCCAGGAGTATTTCAGGTTGTTTTGATGCATTTTCTGGGCACTCATTATATGACTCAAATTTGTTCAAAAACATAAGGCTATACTATGGCAAAAATTGTCATTTTGGGTCAAATCTAATATTCTCTGAAAAGTGGTTAAAATGACTCTCTGGACATTAATAAATACTTCCAGGAGTATTTCAGGTTGATTTGAAGTGTTTTTGGGAGGTTCCTAAATGTTCCAAATTTACTCCAAGACGTGAGGCTGAACTTTGGGAAAAATTTGTTTTTTGGGTCACATAAAATTTTTGCTTAAAAATGGTTATTTATACATCAATAAATGCTCCCAGGAGTGTTTTAGAGAGTTTTGAAGTATTTTATGGGGAATCACTATTTGTCCCAAATCTGATCAAAAACATAAGGCTATACTATGGTAAAAATTGTGATTTTGGGCCCTGTCTGAATTCACTCCAAAACTGAATAAAATAAATATTTATGTTTCAATAAACGTGTCTGAACATGTTTTTGGGTGTTTTGTGTCACTCTTTGACCAAAATTTGCTGAAAAACAAGGCTAATCTTTGATGAAACGGTGACTTTTGAGTCCTGTCTATATTTAGTCCAAAAGTGGTTACAATTAATATAAATGCTTTGATAAATTCAATGAATTAGACATTAATTTTCTAGTTTAATAATGAAATAAAAGTTAGTGTTAGTGTTTGCATTTTCAATATTTACCGATTTCATTTAAAAATATCAGTTTCAATATAAAATATTCATTCATCTGGAGACATTCATTAAATGTAAAATCAAAAACAGATCAAGTGCATTTCCTAGATTTATGATTTTCATTTATTTATTCGTCAGCTGACGAGTCATTTTGGGTTTATTTGAAGTTTAAAAAAGGTTTTAAATAAAATATTAGGGTTTATACAAAAAACAAACAAAACCAGAGAAAAGCCCTTTTGCTATTATTTTGTAAACCGTTTTATTATTTAAACAAATAAAATGAACAGGCTACAATTTCAACAATGATTCATTTGACAGAATATTTTTTACAAAATCAAACATTTACATAGTTTCCTGAGAAGTTCCCAGATCTGAAAGGTCTTCAGTTGGACTTCAGGAGGTTTTTGGAGGATTTAGTCCAGGTTCATTTCACTTCCTGTTTTGGTGGAAACAGGAAGTGGTCATGTTTATCAGTAAAAATATTTATTTCAATCACTGTAAAAATATACTCAAACATAAAATCACAATAGGACGATATGATCAGAATTTACAGATGATCTCTTCAGTCTTTTCTTTAAGTCTCTGTTTTGGCCCCTCCTCCTTCGATGATGTCACTTCCTGCAGGTTTTTGACCGAAGCAGACGTTTAATCTTTAAATGATCGCTTTCTTTTTCGTTGAACGGTCCTCTGAAATCCTGAAATGAAACAGACCTGGTTTAGACCGGTCTAAATCCTGCTTTAGTCCAGTTTTAGTCGTTGTTCTAGTCCAGTCCCAGTCCAGGGTCCGGTCTAGTCCTAGTCCTGGGTCTCACCGGGTCCGGTCCGGTCCTAGTCCCGGGTCTCACCGGGTCCGGTCCGGTCTAGTCCTAGTCCCGGGTCTCACCGGGTCCGGTCCGGTCTAGTCCTAGTCCCGGGTCTCACCGGGTCCGGTCCGGTCTAGTCCTAGTCCCGGGTCTCACCGGGTCCGGTCCGGTCTAGTCCTAGTCCCAGGTCTCGTCCTAGTCCCAGGTCTCACCGGGTCCGGTCTAGTCCTAGTCCCGGGTCTCACCGGGTCCGGTCCGGTCTAGTCCTAGTCCCAGGTCTCACCGGGTCCGGTCCGGTCCAGTCCTAGTCCCGGGTCTCACCGGGTGTGGAGAGTCCATCATCGGTGAAAAGGCCTCAGTTTTGTAGAGTTTTCTTCGTCCTCGTGCTTTTTTGGAGCCAGTGGTTCTTGAAGAACAGTCCCAGTCTGACGTCTGCGGAGACACAATAGAACCTTCAGTTCTAATGTTTACAGATGAATGAGGCTAGAACCCGTCTGTTCTAATGTTTACAGATGAATGAGACTAGAACCCGTCTGTTCTAATGTTTACAGATGAATGAGGCTAGAACCCGTCTGTTCTAACGTTTACAGATGAATGAGACTAGAACCCGTCTGTTCTAACGTTTACAGATGAATGAGACTAGAACCCGTCTGTTCTAATGTTTACAGATGAATGAGACTAGAACCCGTCTGTTCTAACGTTTACAAATCAAATCAAACACAGGACGACGTCAGGAGGGTTTTTATCCAAACAAAGGTCTTTATTGTGTTCTACCCCAAACCCCCTCCTACCCCAGACCCCCTCCTACCCCAAACCCCCTCCTACCCCCAGACCCCCTCCTACCCCCAGACCCTTCTACCCCAGTCCTGTTCAGTGAAATCAGATCCGGACCTGGACCTCGCTGGTCTTCCTCTTGCGGCCCGTGGTTCTGGGAGTCTTCCTCCTGCTCGTTTTCACTAGAGACACTTTGACATCAGAACTCTGAAAAACACACGAGAAAGAACATGAACTAAATCAGACCTGCTTCAAAACACGATAAAGATCACACCAGACAAACTGTTCCTGCCCCGGCCTGAAACCCTGAAGAGTGCTCCGGGTTCCAGCTCGGTCTGAGGCGTGTTGAGGCGTGTGCTCTAGCGCTACTACGAACCGTGTACATGACGTGGTACATGAGACAGTCTCAGTCCATTTAAAGAATTTGGTGAAAGTCTCACGGAACTGACTTGGTCTGATGGACCTAATACGACTCAAATCAGACTCAAAATGAATGTTTTAGTTTACGTTCTATTTAACCGTTGGCGTTCAGTGACTCCGTGTTTCTCAAACAGAGCATGACGTTATTTTACACGTGTAGCTCAGGGAAGAGACCCCTCCCACTCCTCCAGGCACAGAACTGTTCAAATGGCCCTGGTCGCCCTGAGACTCACCTGGACCTGGTTCTGGACCTGGTTCTGGACCTGGTTCTGGACCTGGTTCTGGACCTCCCTGAACCGCTGCAGCTCTGGTCTCACAGCCTCCATCCTCTGATCCTCTCTGGGTCTTGGTTCTGGTTCTGGGATCCGTTTCCTGCGGTTCCGTCTCTGCTGCAGTTTGTTCAGCTCCTCCTTCAGCTCCTCCACCACAGTCACCTTCCTCTGCTCCTGGTTCTCCTGGTTCTCCTCCTCTTCCTCCTCTTCCTCCTCTTCCTCCGTGGGGGTCGGGGTCTGCTGCAGCTCTGAGACAGAAGATGAAGGGTTTGGGTAAATTCTTTCAGGTCAATGTTCCGACAGAAGACGAGCTGCTCTGGATGGAAGCCCTTTTCATCATTAATAAAGTTTAAACCTGGATGCTCACCTCGCTTTTCTCGTCTCTCGTCCCTCTCTATTTTCTCCAGTTTCTGTTTTAAAGAAACACACTCTTTCTTAAGCTCCGCCTCCAGACGCCCGAACTCTGCTCTCTGATTGGACGATTGTTCCCTCAGTTCAGCACACAGGCGTTCACTGTGGAAATATAAAGGTTTTACATGGACCTGAACAGGATTAAAAACAGGTTTTAGTTGGATTTAGTACCTGGTCTGGAGTTTTTCCTGCAGGTCTTGGACTTGTTGGGTTTTTTCAGCAGACTTCTTCAGAGCAGCTTCACTTTCCTGTTTCAGACGATCCATCGCTTCATGGAACACACCTTCCTCCTGAAACAAGATCCATGTTAAACCGGGTCTGATCCGGGTCTGATCCGGGTCTGATCCGGGTCTGATCCGGGTCTGATCCGGGTCTGATCCGGGTCTGACCTTGGTCTCGTGCCTGAGTCGGTCCAGTTCTCGGCTCAGGTCGCTGAAGGTCTGCTCTCTCTCGTCTGATTGGCTCTGGAGGCTGTGGAGGCGGGACTTGGTGGAGTCGAGCTCGTCTGATAGGCTGTCGGACCTGTCAGTCTGAGAGCGCAGCTGCTTCTGGAGCTCTGTCACCTGCAGGAAGCACACAGAACACAAAAACACCAGAGAGCTGTAGGTTTAGAGCATTTTCAAGTAAAAAAGGTGAAGATTGTGGACAATGTGTTCAAAAACGTATTCGTCTGGTGGTTCCCAGACCAGCCCAGAGACATAGTCCCTCCTCTAATGGAGCAGCCGCCCTGAGGAGGAAACTCATATCTGTCGCTTGTATCTGAGATCTTCTTTCGGTCATGACCCAGAGCTCATGACCTCAGGTCAGAGTAGGAACATAGATCGATGGTAAATCGAAAACTGCATTGTTCCTCCTGAATCTGAGGTTCGCCTATCGGCCGGATTCCCCAGTTCCAGTGCCCAGGCTGTGCTGGAGGTCCCCCCAGCAAGGGGACATTCCACGTCCCAAGTCGTTCCTTCGGGCCCAGGCCCCGTGGGGTAAGGTCACCAGGAGCTCGCATACAAACCCCAACAAACACCTGTTGCAGTATTTGTTTCCCTGTATACTACAACCCTGAGACTAAAACCATCTAAACCCATTTAAACCAGTCTAAAACCCGCTGGTACCTGGGTCTGAAGCTGGAAGATGCCGTTGACCAGGGCCTTGTTCTCTTTGTTGAGTCGACTGCTCTCTTTCTGCTCCACCTCCAGAGACAGGAACCACGAGTCGCACCGACGACAGCGATCTGCTTCAGGACAAACACGAGTCAGACCCGAGTCGGACCCGAGTCGGACCCGAGTCGGACCCGAGTCGGACCTAAGTCGGACTTGAGTTACCTGAGAGCTGCTGTAGTCTCTGCTCCAGCTCCGTGTTCTCCTTCCTCAGCCGGTCCACCTCCTGGTCCAGTCTGGCCTGGTCCTGGTCCTGGTCCAGTCTGGCCTGGTCCTGGTCCTGGTCCAGTCTGGCCTGGGCCTGGTCCAGTCTGGCCTGGTCCAGTCTGGCCTGGTCCTGGTCCGGCCTGAACTCTAGTATGAGCTGTTTCTTCAGTTCTTTCTCGTCCTTGAGCAGACCTGACCCAGACCAGAACAGGTTTAACCCGGACTTTCATAAACAAGTACATTTTCAGCTCAAATAGGTTAGACCCCTCTAAAGCCTCACATCTCTTTTTGGCCGGTCCGCTCTCGTCCTCAGTGGAGTTCCTCGGTCGTTTCCTCTCCTCTCTTGCCTCCTTTCCTTGTTTCCTCAGACAGTTCAGTTCAGTCCGGACCGACTCAGAACTCTGCAACACAACGAGATCCAGGTCAAACCCGACCTGGTGAGTCCGGTCTAGTCTAAGTCCAGACCTCTCTGGACGAGTCCCGGTGAGTCCGGTCTAGTCCAAGTCCAGACCTCTCTGGACGAGTCCCGGTGAGTCCGGTCTAGTCCAAGTCCAGACCTCTCTGGACGAGTCCCGGTGAGTCCGGTCTAGTCCAAGTCCAGCCCTCTCTGGACGAGTCCCGGTGAGTCCGGTCTAGTCCAAGTCCAGCCCTCTCTGGACGAGTCCCGGTGAGTCCGGTCTAGTCCAAGTCCAGCCCTCTCTGGACGAGTCCCGGTGAGTCCGGTCTAGTCCAAGTCCAGCCCTCTCTGGACGAGTCCCGGTGAGTCCGGTCTAGTCCAAGTCCAGCCCTCTCTGGACGAGTCCCGGTGAGTCCGGTCTAGTCCAAGTCCAGCCCTCTCTGGACGAGTCCCGGTGAGTCCGGTCTAGTCCAAGTCCAGCCCTCTCTGGACGAGTCCCGGTGAGTCCGGTCTAGTCCAAGTCCAGCCCTCTCTGCACGAGTCCCGGTGAGTCCGGTCTAGTCCAAGTCCAGACCTCTCTGGACGAGTCCCGGTGAGTCCGGTCTAGTCCAAGTCCAGACCTCTCTGGACGAGTCCCGGTGAGTCCGGTCTAGTCCAAGTCCAGACCTCTCTGGACGAGTCCCGGTGAGTCCGGTCTAGTCCAAGTCCAGACCTCTCTGGACGAGTCCCGGTGAGTCCGGTCTAGTCCAAGTCCAGACCTCTCTGGACGAGTCCCGGTGAGTCCGGCTGGAGGCGGAGCCGAGTTTGTTGATGGTGAGGTCCTTCTGTCGACAGAGTTCAGTCAGGTCTGAGATCTGGGCCTGCTGCTGCTCCACTCTCTGTAATAATCAATCAATAATCAATAGCATCCGTAGACAGACATGTCCAGATGTGTCTACGTCCTGTTTAATGGTGTTTTAGTTCAGATCCATGATGTACCTGCAGAGCCTCCTGCAGCTGCTCCTGAGCCTCCTGTATCTCCAGCTCTGAACACACACAGAGGTCAGAGGTCAGAGAGGTCAGAGGTTCAGCTGACAGACTGTACAGGTGAGCAGTTACCTGCAGCGGGCTCCTTGAGGTAGCAGTGCACACTCTGAGCGTTCTCTCGGATCTTCTTCAGATCTTCTGACATGGAGCTGATAAAACTCTGCAGAACGGCGCCCCCCTCTGGATCCTGAAGAAACAGTTTACAGCCGGGGTTGAAGCTGCTGCAGAGTCCGTGTGAGGTGGAGCCAGTTACAGGTGTGACGTACCTGCTGCTCCCCTGTGCTCAGCGCCGACACGCCGACCGTTCTGCTCACCAGGTTCTTCAGGATGTCCACTCGCCGCTCGGCTCGTTCCTCCAGGATCTCCCGCTCTTTCTCCAGACGCTCGCTGCAACACAACACTTTGGTCACGCTCTGTTCTCTCACATCATCACTTTTACTGGTCGTTTCTGGTCGTTTTTACCTGTAGTCCTTCTCCATTTTGTTGAAGAGCTCCATGAACTCGGCGCTGACCTCTTCTCGGATCTGAGCCTCGAGAACCAGCCTCAGAGCCGTGTCAGACTAAAGAGAGACCGAAGACAGGATTAAGACTTCTGCACCAACGGTCTGGCTTCGCTCTGTAAATATCATCCGATTCCTACTGAAGCATAGTCAGACTTTAATGTTCACTGTTTCCTGTGAAGAATGAGTCAGGAGCAGTATCGACGGTAAATAAACCTGTATCAGATCCTTCACAGTCTCCAGTCGGTCTTTAGAGAGACCCCTCTCAGCTCTAAGATCAGCCCAGTCACAGAGCACGTTTAAGAGAGATTTGCACCGGTTTAAGAGAGATTTGAACAGGTTTAAGAGAGATTTGAACAGGTTTAAGAGCTCTAAACCTCAGTCTGTTGTCAGTTTCTCATACTTCTACAGAATAAAGCAGCACAGGTCTCTACAGGAACCTGTTTGATCCATAAATGAACCGGAGTCAGTTTTACCTGCGGGCCCTCCTCCACAGTCGTGTCGTCTCCTTCCACCTCCAGGACCGTCCCCTCCTCCTCCTCCTCCTCTTCCTCCCCCAGACCCCACTCCCCCTCCGACTCCGACTCCAGGACGTCCTCCAGACTCCTCTCCCAGCCGACCAGAGAGCTCTTCCTGCCTCTGAGGCTGTGACCGGCCGCTTCATCGATGATCATCGACAGCTCCGTCGCAGAGCGCTGAGGAGCGGGCTCCAGGGTCGGAGGGCGCGCCGAGAGGACCACAACCTGCAACGATTCGAGAGGGATCGGAATGGATTTAAGGTGGATTTGAACAGGTTTTAAAGCGATTCCAGCAGGTCTGGAACAGGTTCTGGTACCTTCTGGGCCAGGGCAGAGAACTTAAGTACGTTGAGTGTCTCGTCGAGGCAGGACTGGTTCTGGTTGATGTTGACGACCATCGTGACCCGACCCGATCCACAGAAGAAGAACTGCAGGAAGTGGGTCAATTTGGACTCTCGGAACGGGACGTGGTGCCGGGACCTGGACCGGGACAAGAACCAGACCAGATCAGTTTGACAGAGTTAAGTTACGGGACAGCGCCGCGCTGATGCATATTAGACCTGGTTCAGACCCGGTTCAGACCCGGTTCTAGTCCTTACTTGGCGTTCTGGTTGAGCCTCATTGCGCTGATACATTTTCCCAGAGTGAGGAGGGAGTTGTTGATGTTTCCCGCTTCTCTGAGTCTGTCTCCGGTGTTCTGAGTCCGAGAGCAGCGCTCGGAGCCGGCCAGGTCGCACAGAGCCAGTCTGAAAACGAGAGAGCGACGTGTGTGTTTAAGCTGCTCAGTTTTATTCTCAGGTTAATGAACAGGCCTCGATCAAACGCAGACAAAGCCCAGCTGCTGCTGAATACTTTAACTTAAGCACTGTAGATGTGTGTACTCTGGAGACTCGTGAGTACTGAGTATGTGCGAGTACACAGACACTCACTCGCTGATGCCTAAGACTCTGGGGACCCCCACGTCATCGATCCTCAAGATTCTGATGGAGAAGATACTGTGGCTGCAAACAAACACAAACATTAGAAACCTTTAAGGCTTTAATTGAGCGCACGCTGAGGGGCCCTTGAGCAGGGGCCCCGACTGACCTTCTGCTGGAGAGATGGTTAAGTCTGGTCGCAGAGAAGCTCTGGTTCTTTTTCCCGATCTTCATGACTCTACAGGCCTCTTCAGAGCTGTTCACCTGGACCCACCTCAGATCTGTGACACAGCAGCTTTAGAGGGTCAAAACTACAACTACAGCAGCTTTAGAGGGTCAAAACTACAACTACAGCAGCTTTAGAGGGTCAAAACTACAACTACAGCAGCTTTAGAGGGTCAAAACTACAACTACGGCAGCTTTAGAGGGTCAAAACTACAACTACGGCAGCTTTAGAGGGTCAAAACTACAACTACGGCAGCTTTAGAGGGTCAAAACTACAACTACGGCAGCTTTAGAGGGTCAAAACTACAACTACGGCAGCTTTAGAGGGTCAAAACAACAACTACAGCAGCTTTAGAGGGTCAAAACAACAACTACAGCAGCTTTAGAGGGTCAAAACTACAACTACAGAAGCTTTAGAGGGTCAAAACTACAACTACAACAGCTTTAGAGGGTCAAAACTACAACTACAATAGCTTTAGAGGGTCAAAACTACAACTACAGCAGCTTTAGAGGGTCAAAACTACAACTACAGCAGCTTTAGAGAGTCAAAACTACAACTACAGTAGCTTTAGAGGGTCAAAACTACAACTACAGTAGCTTTAGAGGGTCAAAACTACAACTACAGCAGCTTTAGAGGGTCAAAACTACAACTACAGCAGCTTTAGAGGGTCAAAACTACAACTACAGCAGCTTTAGAGGGTCAAAACTACAACTACAGCAGCTTTAGAGGGTCAAAACTACAACTACAGCAGCTTTAGAGGGTCAAAACTACAACTACAGCAGCTTTAGAGGGTCAAAACTACAACTACAGTAGCTTTAGAGGGTCAAAACTACAACTACAGCAGCTTTAGAGGGTCAAAACTACAACTACAGCAGCTTTAGAGGGTCAAAACTACAACAACAGAAGCTTTAGAGGGTCAAAACTACAACTACAGTAGCTTTAGAGGGTCAAAACTACAACTACAGCAGCTTTAGAGGGTCAAAACTACAACTACAGCAGCTTTAGAGGGTCAAAACTACAACTACAGGAGCTTTAGAGGGTCAAAACTTTTGTTTACCTTTAATGAAAGAGTTTCCTCTGACGTCCTGAGACACACGGAGCACTGTCCTTTTCTGATGTCCGTTAGGAACCTGAACGCACCATAGACACGTCGTTTTTTTTTCACTGAGACTTTTTAAACTAAGAACTCTTTTTATTTTTAAAGAGTGAGGCTCACGTGTTCGAGCAGGTCGTGGATGTTGTCGTTGTAAATCTCACAAAAGGAAACCCAAACTGAGAAACGAATGCTGGAGTCCACGTCCAGGCTGAACGAGTCTGTCTCAGAGACGCTGCTGGAGTCGGTCAGAGCTGAGCCTTCAGAGAAACATCAAAAGGATTACACAGACTAAAATACATTGATCAGCTCAAAAGTTTCCTCTAAATCTGGCTCCAAAGGTCCTGCTCCAGCTTTTTTTTTACATTTCCTTGACTTCTCTTTAGTCCCTTTTTTCCTTGTTTTTTAGACAGAAGGCGATTCCTGAAAGAATCATTTTGACACAGACCTGTTTTTGAAGCAAAATAAACTGAATCTGGAGGATTTACTTTAATAAAACAGATAAATACTGAGGATATTCTGTTATGACTGGATTCATTTGGTTTGCTGTATTTCTAACGGAGACTAGAAACTATAAATTAGATTTTTATGTAAAAGTGTTCGAAGAGGACAGTGAAAAGGTTTTGATATAAACCATAAAAAACTGTTTAAATATAAACGAGAACAAACCGTCGAGAAACGTAGATCTACCCCACGTCTGGCTTTTGTCGCTCTGCAGAAAAAAACACACAAGATGAGAAAGATCCAACTAAAACCAGTCAAAACCTGCTCAAGTCCAACTAAAACCAGTCAAAACCTGCTCAAGTCCAACTAAAACCACTCAAAACCTGCTCAAGTCCAACTAAAACCAGTCAAAACCTGCTCAAGTCCAACTAACACCAGTCAAAACCTGCTCAAGTCCAACTGAAACCCTCTGAACCCGTCCCCTCTCGGTACCTCCTTGAGCGTCCTGAGGAGCGTCCTCTTGGTGGCGCTCTCCTCTTTCTGCTGATCTGGGGTCAGTCTGGTGTAGTCTCGACAGCGCTGAGGCTTCAGGTCACAGCCAGAGTACAGTCTGTTCTCCAAACTCTGGAATATTACAGACACAGACCGAGGGAGCAGCCCCGAGTCATGGTCCGGACCTGAGACCAGAGAGACCGGGTTAGACCAGGGTTAGACCAGAGAGAGACCAGGTATGACCAGAGACAGGTCAGGGTTTCTGGAGCCAAAGAGATCTCAGAGAGCTGAGGGGGACTGAGCCGGTCTAGAGTCACTGACCGAGGAAGGTGAAGGTCTTGCCGGCGTTGGTGACTCCGTAAGTGAAGACCAGACAATTCCCTCCCTCCAGAACGTCTCGGACCAGAGGCCGAACCGAGCCCTCGAAGACCGTTCTCTGACTGGAGTCCGGACCAAAGACCTGGGACAGACACGGGGTTAGTACTAGGACCAGAGCCAGGCCTGAGGAGGTGACAGGACGTTACCTGGCTGAAGGTGAACCCCTGGGCCGTCTGGGGCTGAGAGCTGATGGATTTAGGAGCCCTTAGAATCACAGTAGCAGGACCCTCCATCGTCACACAGTCCTGAGGAAAACACAGACAATCAAAGACACTGGTTAACAGAAAGCTTGAAGGTAAAATGTATTTGATGGACAGATAAAAATGTACTTCTAATATAACCACAGTCCAAATGATGCTCTAATCCTTCAATGTCATCCGCTAAAAACAGCACTTTATTTCACAAATCTTACTTTTTCAGGTTGTTTGGTTCTAGTCTAAGTGTTGAAAAGCGTTACCTGATCCTCTCCACCGTCGCTCTCTGCAGAAGTGAACGGTCGAATCCTGAGAAAAACCTGCAGGTTCTCCGACTGAGACTGGATGCTCTCCTGCTGAAAAACACACAGCTCTGTCAGCTCTCTCTGTAGAACAGTTAAAAGTCATTAAACGGTCCAGAGGAGAAAAAAACCTGTGAGGCCAGAGCAGAGAAGTCACTGAGCAGGTCTCTCCTTATGTCCTCCACCTCCACAGGACCCACTCGGTCGGGTATACCGGCCAGAGACGACTCCATCATCTCTGCTCCAAATCAAACAAACATGACACACTAAGAGTGATGTAAAACATAAAGGTTCAACTGGAGCTGCATCAGGAACAAAAGCCACTGATAAATCCATAAACGGAGTCAAAAACATCAAATTAACATTTTCGTTGATTTTTTGTGTCTCTAGGCTTTGCAAACTTCAATAAATCTCACTACAGGTTCGTTCTAAGGAAACATATCTGGAATCAGAAACACGGACCTAAACGGATTTTGCGATGACCTTTAAACTATAAATACAGTCCATTTACTGCAGGAAACATTCAAAGAACGGCATTATCCTAAAAGACTGTATGAGGCATTTGATTTCATAATTACATATCATGGTAAAATGGAAAATAAACGCACGTAAAAGACTTAACGACGTCTAACGTTTTGTTAGCATTAGCCACAACTAGCAAACACACGAACGTCCGAAAGTTTTAAAGATAATTTTTTGTTGTAAAGAGTAACATTTACTGAGACTGACTGAGTGTACATGTGTTTTAAAATAATTATTACTCACAGTAAACGTGCTATTCTCCAGAAAAACAAAAACATTGATTGTTAAATGTAAGGCTCCGCGGTGTTGTGTTTAAATCGAGAAACAGACCAATCACAGCCCGAGTTCAGAATTACGTCAAACGTAGGTCTCGTTTCAGATATCGCGAGATCAAAGTTTACCAATAAATATGCTTTTTCCTCAAACAAACGCGTCTCATTCACAAACAGTGGATCAGATGGAAAACTGTTTTTCAGGAGACTCTGCTGAACACGTGGATGTACATTTTATTTGGTTCTGATGAAAACTCAGGAAGATACAACGGTTGGAAAACAAGCAGTAAGTGATGTCTGGCTCAGAGAGTGGGTTGGAGAGAATGTTAGCTTGTTTACAACGTGGGACCGTGCACGTGCTATCATATCATAAATATGTAAATATGCTGTGGTTGACTCGCATGCGGAGCAGAGATGGTATGGTAGATACGGAAAAAGTGTTGTAGTTTACTTTAGTTCAATTAGTGATTTGTTGCATCACTTTAGACGTTTAGCTGGAGGGTTTAGAGAGATGCAAAAACGGTTTGATGTAGATGGAGTTGACATAACTTTAGTGAGTAGTGATTTACCGAGTTGTTCAGCAGAAAAGACAGTGAGAGGCGTAAAACGTGTTAGGTCACCAAAGATAAAATCCCCTAATGTGATGTTGACCGCTAAATTTAAAATGATTAAATATTGGTGATCCAGATTTTGACTTTGTTTGTCGTAAAATAAATCGGTTGCATTTTAGTCCGCTTAGCGAGGAGGTCTGTAGGGCTTTATGCAAACTTGTAAATGCAGAGTTTAAAAAACTGAATGCGCCAAAGTCTATTGATATTCATGACTTAGGAGCTCCATGTCTAAATGAACAGATAATAGCAGATGGTAACTGTTTCTTCCGCGCCATCTCACAGGCGATAAGTGGCAGTCAAAAGAACCATAGAAGAATCAGATTAGCTGTTGTTAAAGAGTTAGAAAAGAATGCTTTAAAATATAAAAGCATTTTGCGTCAAGGGTTTTCTTCAGTGGGAGCTTATATTTGTCAAAAATGCACAGTGTTAATACTTGGGCAACTGAAGATGAAATACAGGCGACAGCAGACTACTTAGGAACTGATCTATTTACTTTAGTTGATGGCCGTTGGGTTAAATATAGTTGTAGCAAGCTTTTATCAAGGCAGGGCATTTATTTAGAAAACAGCAGAAGTCATCATGAAAAGGTAATTTGCGTTAAAAAACCTAGTAGTAAAAAGTGTTATCAATATTACCAAATCAATAGAGCATCTGACTACAATGTTAGATCCAGAGACAAATCAGAAAGTAAAGAGAGTTCATCACAGGTAAAAGTAAAAACAGTGAAACAAAACACACAGACGAAAAAGAAAAAAATACAAATGAAGGCCAGGTATCAGAAACATAGAGTAGATATTAAAGAAAATCTTAAAATGAAATATAATGAGGAAAAAAGTTACAGGGAGAAAATTCTGAATATTTATAGAATGAAGTACATGGAACCAGGCCATGTATCGTGAAATGTGTAAAGAAAAAAGTTAGACCAAATACAGAAACGATTTGTTGCATCAGGAAATGGTTATCGCAATGAGTAAAGAAAAGTGTAGTAAAAATGATTTGCATAGGCAGTGATATAGGCAAAGCAATGAGTGTAGAAAAATATAGAATCAATAAAACACACAGGGAACATGTCAAAGCAGTGAGTAAGGAGCAATACAGTAAAAATAAAGGTTTTAGGGAGAAAGTTAAAGCAGTGAGAAAACAAAAATATCAACACAACACTGAACACACAAATCAAGCAGGGACCTTGTGAAAAACGGGAAAGAACTTTGAAGTTATTATGGAGCAGTTTTTAGGAAAGGTTAAACATGGGCCAGAATTTGTCTGTTGTGTATGCCATAGATTATTGTTTAGAAGTCAAGTTCTAAAGTGTAATAAAGATAGTTATAAAGGTAGGAAGAAGACATTATTGACAGTCGATAAATGTATAAAATAAACTTTTTTGCATAGATGTAATGTGGAATGTGTTCTGCCGTGTAAGGTGTTAGACACAGCCAGAGGAGAGCTCTGGATTTGTTATAGTTGTCATAATAAGATTAAAAATACTCAGACACCTCCTCAAATAATAATCTAGAATTGGATGATATTCCAGAGGAATTGGCCTGTTTAAATAGCTTAGAACAACTTTTGATTGCTTTGCACATTCCATTTATGAATATGTTATCATTACCTAAAGGAGGCCAAAATGGTGTTCATGGTCCTGTTACATGTGTTCCCGCGAATATAGTTCACACCACTAATTTACTGCCTCCTTCAGACACCGACGGTTCTGTGTTAAAGCTTAAACTTACATACAAAGGCCATTATGAATAACAATTTGTAGATAGCATGCGGATAAAACAAGCCCTTTTGTATTTAAAACATATAAATAAATACTATAAGGACATTCATTTTAATGAAGCATGGTTGAATGAATTTGTTAGAGAACAAAAAGAGGTAGTGCTAATTCTGTCAAGAACAAAAGGATGAACTTTATTGCCAGTTGACATAGGTCAGGAAACATTAGATCAGTATTTTGAGGACATTTTAAACTTAGCCCCAGCGGAAGGAAATAACCCCGTTAAGCTGCTGTCAGATCACGAAAATGAAGCCAAATGCTTCCCAGTTCTTTTCCCACAGGCCCGTAATACCTTTCATGAAAGTCGACCAAACCATATTACATTATCGCGTTATTTTAATGATCGGATTTTACATGCTGATGGCAGGTTTGCACGGAATATAGAGTACATCTTTTTTGCACAATATATGTCGGAAGTTGAACAAGTAATTTCTAGTGTCTCAATAGCTTTGTGAAAAGGCCAAACAAACCACACATCTGAAAAGCTTTCAGAAAATGTAAACACTAAAGAATCACTAAAGAAGTTGCTGGAGTTTGATGATCGTTTTCTAAAACCTACTAGAGAGTTTTTTGGCAGACTGCTCAAAGCGACTTGCTAGCAATGGTACGCCAGTTATCTGTGCCCAGTTGGTTCTCTTCGTGTAGTTCTGCTGATGTTCGCTGGCAGAATTTATTGAACACTATTTTAAAACAAGAAGGTAGAGTACAGACCCTAGAAGATTTAGAGTGGTCAGAAAAGTGTGAACTCTTGCGTTGTAATCCTGTCACCGCGGCCAGGATGTTTGACTATCAGTGGCATTGTTTTCTGAAGGAAGTATTGTCTCCCTCTCATCCAATTGGCAAAATAAAAGACTACTTTTATAGAGTAGAATTTCAGCAGCGTGGTTCTCCTCACGTACATTGCTTGTTTTGGATCGAGGATGCACCTCAAATCAATAAAAACACAGATGAAGAAGTAGTTGTGTTTATAGATAAGTATGTTACTTGCGAACTACCATCAGAAAATGATGAATTATTTGCAGTAGTCACATCTGTACACAGCATTCAAAGACATGTAAAAAGAATAAAACAGTGTGCCGATTTAATTTCCCTCGACCAGTATCAGCACGAACGTTTATTAAAAAGATGCCAAAACCATCTGCCAAAAGAGGCCAAACCAAAGTGCCTATATTGCCAAGCTGAAGAAAAAAATGACACTAATAACAGTAATGAAATGGAAAACAATAGAGCTATGTGCACGTGTCAAGAAATTCAGCCAGATGTAATGAATAGAGAGCAAGCTAAACACATAATGACAACGATAAAGAAAGCGATTTCTGATGAAAACTGTCCTCATGATAGTGCAGAAAGTTTGTTTGAGTCATTAGGCATTAATCCAGAAATATTTGAAATGGCTTACAAATGTTTTTTTGGTTCCGGTTTGGCGATGAGTGAGTAAGGTGCACCGTATCTGAGTGAAATTATATTCAGGAAAAGGTTTAGCAGTTTACTAACTCCGTACTTGTTGAAAATGTTTAATAGAGCCATAGAAGAGGGTGTGCTCCCACAAACCCTGAACGAAGCGACTGTGGCTCTTATTCTAAAGAAAGGAAAAGACTTAGAACAGATGGTCTCTTATAGACCAATTTCACTACTGAACACCGATCAGAAAATCCTGGCCAAGTCCTTAGCTAAGAGACCATATAGGCAAACTGGTACACCTGGATCTAGGAAATGGTTCTGGTGGACGTACTCAAGTAGTTTTAAAAAGGCAAGTTAAAGAGGTCTGGATCAACCAGTATAGCAGGAATATACTTAAATGTTGGAATGGAAACTTTGATATACAGTTTGTCGTTGATGCTTTTGTGTGTAGAGTCTATATTATATCTTATATTTCAAAATCTAAACGGGAGGTTGGTTTACTATTAAATAATGCCCAAAAAGAAGAAAATAAGGAGAATCTTGATGCAAAACAAGCAATGAAAAAATTAGGCAGCGTTTATTTACATAATAGAGATGTGTCTGCACAAGAATCAGTCTATCGTTTAACAAATATGCATCTAAAAGAATGTTCACGAAAAGTAGTCTTCATTCCCACAGGAGATAATATAGAATGAGTAAACCCTTAAGAGCTGTGTCAGAAACAGATAGAGAAGATGATATTTGGATGAAGAGTATTATTGATCGATATAGAAATAGGCCCAATGACCTTTAGTGATATGTGTATGGCAACATTTGCGTTGAATATCGATTCCTCAGCAAAAATGAAAAATGTAAAAACCCCATACAGCTGCAGAATGATTGTGGAGTTGTTACAAAGAGAACGCGAACAAAACCAGCGGTAATACGATATACACGTTTTTAAGAGACCAAAAATCCAGAACTTTTTCACTCACTGAATTATTCCTCCCTTATCGTGTAGACCTGAAACCACCAAAATGGGAGACATTTTTACATTTCTTCGAAAACGATATTGTGAAATTTTTTGATGGATCCATACATTCTGTCAAGTCAGTAGTTAAACTGAATCGAAGTAAATTTGAACTTGAATCTGAGGACTTGGAAAAAATACAAAAGGAATTTAACTGTGAAGAGGTCTTGGAGGACGCGTGGGCCTTACTCTATTAGAATGTGTTGATGAGTTAGACCAGCGTGAATGTACAGGCAGAAGAGGAAGATGAGCATATCCCTGATGTAGCTGTAGGTGGTGAAGCTTGTCATTTGTAGAAAAGATGGGCTGGCTTTGATTAGATCATTAAATAATGTACAACTCGATATATTTTATAAAATTCGACAGTGGTGTTTAGATAAAGTTGCAGGGAAAAACCCAGAACCATTTCATATTTTTATTATTAATGATAACATTAGTGTTTTGTTAACTGCACCGACTGGGATAGCAGCATATAATTTAAAGGCAGCTACTATCCATACTACATTTCATCTAGGAACTAGCATCCGCTTACCATACACACCTTTAGGTGAAGACAAACTAAATGCATTGCGTGTAAAGTATAGTGATTTACAAATTTTGATAATAGATGAAATTTCCATGGTGGACCATAAATTGTTGGCTTATATTCATGGTAGGATAACAGGTGACTTTTCCCCTTTTGGAAACGTAAGCATTATTGCTGTTGGGGACTTTTTCCAGCTCTCTCCTGTTAAGAGAAAAGCTTTGTTTGTAGAAAACATAGGCGTTAACCTCTGGACAAATTTATTTGCAACAGTAGAATTAAGGACTGTTATTAGGCAAAAGGAACCGCATCCGAATTCGTTCTAAAGGGACACCGATGTTACAAAGTGATATAGAGATATTAAAACGCTGAGAAACTGGAGAGGTTTCTTCTGCATTGCACATATATCCTACAAATTCTCAAGTTTTTGAGCATAACTTTAAAGATCAAAAACTGTTGCCCGGAATAAATTGAGATATGTGCACAAGATTATGGTCTTAATGATGAGTTAAAAAATACAACACATACCAATACAAAATATACCTGTTTACCAGAACCAGAGGAAGAACAAGCCAACAAGAGAGGAGAAAAGCGTCGCCAGTTTCCACTCAAACTGGGCCTGTACCGTCCACAAAACACAGGGAATAACTGTGGTGTCAGGTCAAGCGTATGTGGCCTTAAGTCGTGCCAAAAGTTTAGAAGGTCTAGTTATTCAGGACTTTAATCAAAAGGCCATTTACTGCAACGACAACATTAGGTATGCGATACAGTACATGCCTCCCTTCTTGGTGCAAAATATGTTGACACACCTAAACAACCCACAGACTGTAACACTGTCTTTCATGAATGTGCAAGGTTTAGCTAGACACGTTTCAGATCTGGCTTTGTGTGCTTAGCATTTCCAGCCTAACTGTATTGCTGTTGCTGAGACATGGTTAACTGCAGAAGTGTCCTTTCAAACTTTCCAAATTGAAGGTTTTACGTTTCACAGTCGTCCCAGAAGTTTGTCATATCAGAGCAGCAGCCATCCAACAACATGGTGGAGTTGGGTTGTACTGTTGTTACCATCCCAGTACCAGACAATTTGGAATGTTTAGTTTATAACTTTGTATTATATAATTTATTTGTAGCAGTTATTTACCGCCCACCATCTTATCCCATGTCTCTTTTTAGACAAAATTTAGAAAAGTTACTCAATTGGCTTGAACTCCAAAGTGACTCAGTTGCAGTGGTGGGAGATTTTAACAATGATATACTGAAATCTTCAACAGTAAGCACATTTATGATGCAAAAGGGTTATGCTCAATACGTTACATCTCCCACTACTGAGAACACTTTAATTGATCATTTGTATGTCAAAACTAGTGGTGCCAACATACTTTAGTGACCATGAAGGACTTGTGTGTTCTTTTAAACTCAGATGTATAGAAACTGACCACAAGTGAATATGTGTTCTCTTATGTTGGTTCTTCTGGTTAGAATAGGGAGTGGGCCAGCTGGACTGAGTTCCTCATCCTTCCTTCGGTTCACTCATTTTTTATTTTGCCTTTTTTATTTTCGGAGTAATCCCGGGTGGAGACCTAGTCTCTGTTGGGGCAAGCAGTTCAGGGCCTAATCACGTGGTCTCTGACGTTCAGCTTTTAATTCGCCTCGAGCCCGGCACGCTCCAGAAGATAGTTAGGGTTTTACCAGAGGATCAACTGACTATCGGTGCTAGGAGCAGGGACATGTGGTCCAGGTGTGGGAGCTGTACAGCCCTGTAGCCATGTTTCACACTAGAGTAGACCTTGTTCAGTGTCTTATCTCCTCTAGTGTTTCACATGCTGATGGAGCTTAGGGAGCACAGTTTTTAACTCAACATGATTAAAGTCCCGGCAACAATATGCACAGCCTCAGGATACTTGTCTTGCTGGCTGCTAATGGTGCCATGCAAGAGTCCCAGTGCCGAGTTAGCATTAGCATCCGGTGGTATGTACACGGTGGTTACCATGACAACAGTAAACTCTCAGAAGATAAACGGGTCTGCATTTAACATCACGTACTCCAGGTCCGGGGAGCAGTGGCTGTTCACAGTCTTGGAGTTAGTGCACCAGCTGTTGTTGACATATATGCATAACCCCCCCCTTGCTCTTACCAGAGTCCCTGCTCCTGTCGTGGAGGTGTACAGTGCGGCCTGCTAGCTCGATAGCCGCGTCCGGTATGGATGAATGAAGCCAGGTCTCGGTGATAAACAAAACGCAACAGTCCTTGACGAGCCTGTTCGTTGCCGCCCGAAGCCTCAGTTCATCCATTTTGTTTGCAAGGGATCTTACGTTGGCAAGAAAGATGGTAGGGAGCGGTGGCTTGTTTGGCCTCCTCCCCGCGGGGTCCTGGCTATGTCCACCGGGATGTCGTGGGAGCAGGAAGTCCTAGTCCTAGTCCGGGGTCTCGCCAGGTCTGGTCCAGTCCCAGTCTGACATCTGCAGAGACACAATAGAACCTTTAGTTCTGACGTTTACAGATGAATGAGGTTAGAACCCGTCTGTTCTAATGTTTACAGATGAATGAGACTAGAACCCGTCTGTTCTAATGTTTACAGATGAATGAGACTAGAACCCGTCTGTTCTAATGTTTACAGATGAATGAGACAGGTTTTTATCCAAACAAAGGTCTTTATTGTGTTCTATCCCTGACCCCTTCTACCCTATTACTAACCAGGGTTAGACGTGAGTTAGACCGGGTTAGACCAGGGTTAGTCCGGGTTGGACCGGGTTAGACCAGGGTTAGTCCGGGTTAGACCAGGGCTAGACCGGGTTAGACCAAGGCTAGACTGGGTTAGACCAGGGTTAGACCAGGTTTGGACTGGTTTTAAGTCGAGGTGCAAAGGGAACAGAAAAGGCAGCTGTAGGTAATACCCGTGTTTGTCCAGCAGGAGGAGCTGTGGTTTCCGTCCTGTGTCATTTTAAATCTGTTCCAAATGGATTTAAGCAGAGCCTTGTTTTCTTTCAGCTTCAGCCGCGACACGTTCAGGGTCCAAGCGAAAAGTGCGTGACAGAGACACACCGAGCTCTGTTCGGATCAATTTCCTCCGATCAGATTTCCTCTGCTGTGATTGGACGATTGGGAGTCGCCATGACAACGACCCAGCGATGGATCGATGTCAGAGAGAACAGACCTGGATTTGGAGAGAACTGTCCCACTTTTGGAGCGAGGCTCTGGAAACAGGACAAAGATGGAGCTGAGGGTTTTTGTTTGGGTTCTGAGTTTGGTGTCAGCTGCAGCAGGTACGATCTGAGAGGGACGGGACAGAGGGGGACGGGACGGGACAGAGGGGGACGGGACGGGACAGAGCGGGACGGGACGGGACAGAGCGGGACGGGACGGGACAGAGCGGGACGGGACAGAGCGGGACGGGACGGGACAGAGCGGGACGGGACGGGACAGAGCGGGACGGGACGGGACAGAGGGGGATGGGACGGGACAGAGGGGGACGGGACAGAGTGGGACGGGACGGGACAGAGGGGGACGGGATGAGACGGGACGGAGCAGAGCGGGTCGGAGTTGTTTTCAGGCGTCGCACAGAAAACTTTCATTGCAAAAGATTAATTCTGGGCTGTAGCTGTGGGTTCATATAACAACGTCAAAGTCCTCTCAGTCCTGTTTTAACTTCAGGTTTATGTGTTTAAGTAGAATGTACTTTCCTCTACTTCTGTTTCTCTATTCTAGTTTGAAATAGTTAAATGTGCAGTGCCTCGGCCCGACCTGTAGATTTATAAAAAGACTAGTGTTTATTCTTACACAGTTCTGAGGGTTACACACAAGTTAGACCAGAACCTCCTCTTTGGTAATGTCTTTATTTTAATTCCAGGTCTGAAGGAGGCTGTAGGGTTTTTCAGGCAGCTGCTCTAGTCCTGGTTGGTCCTGGTCTAGTCCTGGTCTAGTCCTGGTCTAGTCCTGGTCTAGTCCTGGTCTAGTCCTGGTCTAGTCCTGGTTTAGCCCTGGTCTAGACCTGGTTTAGTCCTGTTCTGTCCTGGTTTAGACCTGGTTTAGTCCTGGTTTAGTCCTGTTCTGTCCCGGTTTAGTCCTGGTTCAGACCTGATTTAGACCTGGTTTAGTCCTGTTCTGTCCTGGTTTATCCCTGGTTTAGTCCTGTTCTGTCCTGGTTTAGACCTGGTTTAGTCCTGGTTTAGTCCTGGTCTAGACCTGGTTTAGACCTGGTTTAGACCTGGTTTAGTCCTGGTTTAGTCCTGGTCTAGACCTGGTTTAGACCTGGTTTAGACCTGGTCTAGACCTGGTTTAGTCCTGGTTTAGACCTGGTTTAGTCCTGGTTTAGTCCTGTTCTGTCCTGGTTTAGTCCTGGTTTAGACCTGGTTTAGTCCTGGTTTAGACCTGGTTTAGTCCTGGTCTAGACCTGGTTCAGACCTGGTTCAGACCTGGTTTAGTCCTGGTTTAGTCCTGGTTTAGTTGTCGACAGAAACAGAGCTGTGCAGGAAAAGGACTGAGAGACTGTGGTTTAGTGAGATTTAGTATAAATGAGGTGAGCACGTGACCCCGGAGCGTGCACGTGACCCCGGAGCGTGCACGTGACCCCAGAGCGTGCATGTGCCTGCTCAGTGGGTCAGTGTGTGATGAACTGATCTGTTTTATCGACAGAATGAAGGACACTGGGTCAGAGTTAATGAGTTCTGCAGCATTTAAACCAGATTAAAATAATCCATAACAAAACCAATAATCCCAAACTAGTGTGGACCAAGGACCTAAACCAGGACTAAACCAGGACTAAAAGAGTCCTAACCCGGTCTTGATCTCTCCAGGTTCCCTCAGACCGGACTTCCCTCCTGAGGACTCTACGGAGGACTCACTGGTCCACGCCCGGACTTTGCTGGACTCCCTCGAGTCTCTGTTTTCTGGAGGAAACGGTTCAGACCTGACCCTCAGAGTCGAGACTCCAGACCAAGACCAGGTCCACGTCCTGCACGTCCACAGCCTGGTCCTGTCCATCCACAGCCCAATCCTGAGTCACATGATCCAGACCAGGAAGTCCGACACCATCGTCCTGACCGAGACCCCCGAGACCGCCGCGGTCTTCCACAAGTTCATCAGGTACAGACCAGGACCAGACCGGGACTGAGGTTAGGGTTAAACCAGGACTAAACCAGGACTCGGTCCAGACCCGGTCTTACCCGGTCTTTGTCCTCAGGTACCTCTACTGTGGGGAGATGTCTGTGCGTTTGGACGAAGCCGTGGCTCTTCATAAACTTTCCTGTAAATATAACGTCAGTGCTTTAAGGCGGGGCCTCAGCGATCACATGACCCTGAACCTGGCATCTGATTGGCCGCCGGGACACGCCTCTTCCTGGTACGAGTACGCGCTTCAGTCCAACGACGTGCGGCTCCGGGAGCAGTGCCTGCGGTTCCTGTCCTGGAACCTGACGGCGCTCCTTCGCAGCGGGGACTTCGCCGGGATCAGCTCTCACCTGTTGATGGCGCTGCTCGCCAGGTCCGACCTGGTCCTGGAGTCTGAGCTGGACCTGTTCCGCGCCGTCGAGTCCTGGATCTCGGAGAACCGTCCGGACGGGCTGACGGCGGAGAACGCGCTGCGGGCCGTGCGCTACGCCATGATCCGTCCGAGCGAGCTGTTCCGGATCCAGGCCCGGTCCCCGGTCCTGGCCCGGTACCGGGACTCGGTCCAGGACCTGCTGTTCCTGTCGTTCCAGTTCCACTCGGCCTCGCCGCTGAAGATGGCCAAGTTCTTCGACGTGAACTGCAGCCTGTTCGTGCCCAGGATCTACCTGGGTCCCGACTGGGGCTCGGACTGGATCATCCCGGACCCGGGCCGCGACGACCGCAGCCGGACCGTCCAGACCCGGCTGGGACCGAGCGGGTCTGACCATGACCGACGCCTCACCTGGAACCTGCTGTTTTCTCCAAGATGGCCGCCGCTGAACCAGGACTTCGCCAGGTCCAGACCGGGTCCGATCGCGGAGCGGACCGGGCCCAGGATCACGGTGACCCCGGCCACCACGAGTCCGGACATGGCCGGGGTCCTGTTCCACAAGACCGTCCTGGTCCTGGGACGGCACAAAGACCAGGTCCGGGTCCAGAGGGTCTTCAGTTTCCACCAAAGCAGCGAAGAAAACCCGGACTTCCTGTCGCTCCAAGACCTGGACCCGGATTCGGACTTTCTGATCCACGGAGCCCTGCACCTGCATGTGGTCCTCAGACCCACCTACCAGAACCTGATCCAGACCAGGGACTAGACCAGGACTAGACCAGGTTCAAATCCAGACTAAAACTATTTATATATTTATTTCAGGGACATATTGATAAAAGTGTAAATATGTCAGATTTATCCAGAACAGATGTTAAAGTCAGGCTTAAACAGAATAAAATGATATAATAACACGTTTGTCCTAAAAGAGACCAACATCTGGACTAAACCAGGATTAAACAAGTCTCACTGAAGTCTAGACCAGGACTAAACCTGGACAGATGAGAGAGACTGATCCAGAACCAGGACTAGACTTGAACTAAACGCTGAACTAGTCCTGATTAGACCTGGTTTAGTCCAGGACTAAACTAAGCCACAAAAATCTAACACTGAGAAAATCTCATGTAAAAAAGAAATTAAAAAATACAATTATAATTTTGAATACAGTAGTCCCTCACTATAACGTGGTTCACCTTTCGTGGTCTCGCTGTTTCGTGGATTTTTTTAGTGCAATTTTGCATGTTTTTTTTTTTTTTTTTTACAGTGTATGAACGCGCATTGTGTTCTGCGTCCTGATTGGCTAAGGGACTGTAGACCATTGTGTTCTGCGTCCTGATTGGCTGAGGGACTGTAGACCATTGTGTTCTGCGTCCTGATTGGCTGAGGGACTGTAGACCATTGTGTTCTGAGTCCTGATTGGCTAAGGGACTGTAGACCATTGTGTTCTGAGTCCTGATTGGCTGAGGGACTGTAGACCATTGTGTTCTGCGTCCTGATTGGCTAAGGGACTGTAGACCATTGTGTTCTGAGTCCTGATTGGCTAAGGGACTGTAGACCATTGTGTTCTGCGTCCTGATTGGCTAAGGGACTGTAGACCATTGTGTTCTGCGTCCTGATTGGCTAAGGGACTGTAGACCATTGTGTTCTGAGTCCTGATTGGCTAAGGGACTGTAGACCATTGTGTTCTGCGTCCTGATTGGCTAAGGGACTGTAGACCATTGTGTTCTGCGTCCTGATTGGCTAAGGGACTGTAGACCATTGTGTTCTGCGTCCTGATTGGCTGAGGGACTGTAGACCATTGTGTTCTGCGTCCTGATTGGCTAAGGGACTGTAGACCATTGTGTTCTGCGTCCTGATTGGCTGAGGGACTGTAGACCATTGTGTTCTGCGTCCTGATTGGCTAAGGGACTGTAGACCATTGTCAACAATCTCCTCCGTGTCTCCTGTTCAGTACAGAATGCGTTCGGCCTAATGCTAAGGTTTGAACTTTGAGAGTGTTTAAACAAGAGAGAAATGTGAGAAAATGTTAATGTCTGTCTGAGAAAAGTGTATAAAGTGTGTGGTGAGGGTTTTACAGCCTTAAAACATTTATAATAATTGTAAAAATAAAGATGACTACTTCACGGATTTCGCCTATTGAGGGTTATTTTTAGAACGTAACCCCCGCGACAAACGAGGGACCACTGCAATATAATTCATAATTAAATTAATTTTCATAAATAAATGTGATTTTTTTTTTTTCAATTTTCTATTTATTTGTAATCATCTAAATAATTTAAAAATATTCATAGTTAAACCTTTTTTGAAATCAACCAAAGGTGCTTCAGTCGTTTTTGTTTTTTTTCTCTTTCCGTTAAATGTTTTCTGTTTTTTTTATTTCTACAGTTTTTTGGTGCTAAATGATTTTATTGTTTTATCAAAAATGAACTTAAGTTTTATTCAGTTTTTATTCTAATCTACCCAATGATCTGAGATATAATCTTTAGTTAAAATCAGATCAATATTAATGTCTGCTCCTCATTTGGAAATGAAGGTCTGAGCAGAAACCTTTGTCTGCTCTAGAACACTTTGTGAGGGTTTTAATTCTTTATGTTTGTGTAAAGTACCTTGTTTTAAAAACGGTTAATAAAGTTATTATAAATCTGGTCTTTTATTGTTTTAACTGACGTTTCTTTTCATGAATATTCTATTGTTACTCTGCAGCTTGAGTGGGACACAAACATACTGAATAAATATCTGTATTTATGTTTGTCAGAAATGACTGAATAAACCATTCTCAGATTTATCTGAGTTGAGTTAAAGCCCAACCTCTCAGAGTTCCCGCGCTGCCGTACTTCATTTCCCATGATGCCCCGCGGCCGCAGCAGGAAGTGTCAGTCAGACTCTGCTCCGAGTCCAGTCCCAGTCCCAGTCCGGGTCTGAGTCCGGTCTCTGCAGAACCGGGGCCGCGCGGGGGGGGCTCGTGCACGCTCCCGCTCTCCGTGCACGGACGCACGCGCACCGCGGAGCCTCGTTCGAACCGCGTCGTCTCTGCAGGAGGCGCGTGCACGATGCAGGGCGCGAGCGGCCGAGGAGACGGGGCCGCGCCGCACCGAGCAGGTAGGACACGCGCACGGGCACACGCGGCTGCACGCACGGCTGCACGGGCCGCGCCGTGCACGAGAAAATCTGGGGTTTTCTGTCACAAGAACTCGAGTTTGGGGCACTTCCGGTTTGGGCACAGTTCCTGGAAACGCGAGGCGGCGCGTGTGTGTGCGCGTGAGTGAAGAGCAGCGGGGTCACGTGAGTCAGAAAGCAGCCAATCACAGACGGGCTCGGAGTGTAGTACCTCTGAGGTCCGACAGAGTCTGGATCCAGAGCTGGTTTAGTCCTGATCCAGAGCTGGTTTAGTCCTGGTCCAGACCCGGTCTAGAGCTGCTTTAATCCTGGTCCAGACCCAGTCCAGAGCTGGTTTAGTCCTGGTCCAGACCCAGTCCAGAGCTGGTTTAGTCCTGGTCCAGAGCTGATTTAGTCCTGGTCCAGACCCGGTCCAGAGCTGGTTTAGTCCTGGTCCAGACCCGGTCCAGAGCTGGTTTAGTCCTGGTCCAGACCCAGTCCAGAGCTGGTTTAGTCCTGGTCCAGAGCTGATTTAGTCCTGGTCCAGACCCGGTCCAGAGCTGATTTAGTCCTGGTCCAGACCCGGTCCAGAGCTGGTTTAGTCCTGGTCCAGACCCGGTCCAGAGCTGCTTTAGACCTGGTCCAGACCCAGTCCAGAGCTGCTTTAGTCCTGGTTCAGAGCTGGTTTAGTCCTGGTCCAGACCCAGTCCAGAGCTGCTTTAGTCCTGGTTCAGAGCTGGTTTAGTCTTGGTCCAGACCCAGTCCAGAGCTGCTTTAGTCCTGGTTCAGAGCTGGTTTAGTCCTGGTCCAGACCCAGTCCAGAGCTGCTTTAGTCCTGGTCCAGACCCAGTCCAGGGGCCAGTTTGGTTCTTCTTTTTCCAAACGATAAAAACATAGAAGAAACAGAAAAGTCTGGCTCCAGTCCTGGAGCAGTTTAAAATAATAATAATTAGGGTTTTTTTTCGTAAATTAAACTTGAAGGATATATATTTATTAACATGTAACAGGTCAAACAGGCTGTAGACATGTGACCAGACGAACCCAAACTGGATCCAGGCCTCACTTCTGTCACGGCCCTCGCTCCATTTTCTGTAGAGCCTCAGAAAATGGAGCCTGTTCTTTTTAAAAACTGATCCAAGAATAGCTCTGTTTTTATCTGAGACTCAGCTGCTGCTTTTGGACCAGAGCCACTGGCCTGAGCTGCACCTGAGAGTACACCTGAGAGTACACCTGAGTACACCAGAGTACACCTGATGACACCTGAGTACACCTGAGTACACCAGAGTACACCAGAGTACACCTGATGACACCTGAGTACACCTGAGTACACCTGAGATACACCTGAGAGTACACCTGGGAGTACACCTGAGAGTACACCTGAGATACACCTGGGAGTACACCAGAGTACACCTGAGTACACCTGAGAGTTACACCTGGGAGTACACCTGAGTACACCTGAGTACACCTGAGAGTACACCTGAGTACACCAGAGTACACCTGATGACACCTGAGTACACCTGAGATACACCTGGGAGTACACCAGAGTACACCTGAGTACACCTGAGAGTTACACCTGAGTACACCTGAGAGTACACCTGAGTACACCTGAGTACACCTGAGATACACCTGAGAGTACACCTGAGAGTACACCAGAGTACACCTGAGAGTACACCAGAGTACACCTGAGATACACCTGAGAGTACACCTGAGAGTACACCAGAGAGTACACCAGAGTACACCTGAGAGTACACCTGAGTACACCTGAGATACACCTGAGAGTACACCTGGGAGTACACCTGAGAGTACACCTGGGAGTACACCTGAGAGTACACCAGAGTACACCTGGGAGTACACCAGAGTACACCTGGGAGTACACCTGAGAGTACACCTGAGAGTACACCTGAGAGTACACCTGAGAGTACACCAGAGTACACCTGAGAGTACACCTGAGAGTACACCAGAGTACACCTGGGAGTACACCTGGGAGTACACCTGAGAGTACACCTGAGAGTACACCAGAGAGTACACCTGAGAGTACACCTGAGTACACCTGAGAGTACACCTGAGAGTACACCTGGGAGTACACCTGGGAGTACACCTGAGAGTACACCTGGGAGTACACCTGAGAGTACACCAGAGTACACCTGGGAGTACACCTGAGAGTACACCTGAGAGTACACCTGAGAGTACACCAGAGTACACCTGGGAGTACACCTAAGAGTACACCTGGGAGTACACCTGAGAGTACACCTGAGAGTACACCAGAGTACACCTGGGAGTACACCAGAGTACACCTGGGAGTACACCTGGGAGTACACCAGAGTACACCTGAGAGTACACCTGAGAGTACACCAGAGTACACCTGGGAGTACACCTGGGAGTACACCTGGGAGTACACCTGAGAGTACACCTGAGAGTACACCAGAGAGTACACCAGAGAGTACACCAGAGAGTACACCAGAGTACACCTGAGAGTACACCAGAGTACACCTGAGAGTACACCAGAGAGTACACCAGAGTACACCTGAGAGTACACCAGAGTACACCTGAGAGTACACCAGAGTACACCTGAGAGTACACCAGAGTACACCTGGGAGTACACCCGGGAGTACAGGTGTGACGTGAGCCGGAGAGGAGCTGAGGCCTGAGGTTTCAGCGACTCATGTTCAGACCTGCTCTGGAGGCTTCTTTACTTAAGTCTGAAAAATGTGAGGAAACTATTCAAGCAAAACTTAAACTAAAACTAAAATAATGTTAAGGCTTTACAGAGAATTTAAGAAATCCTCCCAAAAAAATACAAAAACATGTTCTGCTCAAAATCTGTGCTCAGTTTAAAGTTTATGGATCAGAATAAATGAACAAACCAGGTCTAAACCAGGTCTAAACCAGGTCTGAACCAGGTCTAAACCAGGACTAGACCAGGTCTAAACCAGGACTAGACCAGGTCTCAACCAGGACTAAACCAGGTCTAAACCAGGACTAAACCAGGTCTAAACCAGGACTAAAACAGGACTAAACCAGGACTAAACCAGGACTAAACCAGGTCTAAACCAGGTCTAAACCAGGTCTAAACCAGGACTAAACCAGGTCTAAACCAGGACTAGACCAGGACTAAACCAGGTCTAAACCAGGTCTAAACCAGGACTAAAACAGGACTAAACCAGGACTAAACCAGGACTAAACCAGGTCTAAACCAGGACTAAACCAGGACTAAACCAGGACTAAACCAGGTCTAAACCAGGACTAAACCAGGTCTAAACTTGTTTTGTTTCAGGAAAGAAGAAGCCGGCTCTGAAAATCTCGAAGGAGGTTTTTGAGCAGCCTGGTCCTGCTCCGGGGTGAGAGTCTTTAGACACATTTTTATTTAATCTCCTCGTCTGGTTCTAGCAGGATTATATCTGGTTTTTGTGTGTCCTCGTGTTGCAGAGCTCCCAGAGACCTGGACTCTAAAGCCTGTGTGACGATCGGAGAAAAGGTAACACTTGTGTTTCCTCTGGTCTCAGAACTCCACAGTTTTAACTTCTATTGTTGTGTATTCTGTCAGAATTTGAGGTAAACTATTTTAAAGTCTGTTGTTTTGTCAGAATTTCGAGGTGAAGGCGGACGACCTGGTGCAGATCTCGGAGCTGGGTCACGGAGCGTACGGTGTTGTGGACAAAATGAGACATGTTCCAAGTGGAGTCATCATGGCCGTGAAGGTGTTTTATTCTCTCTGTTTTATTCTGTTTTATTCTCTCGGTTTTATTCTCTGTTTTATTCTCCCGGTTTTATTCTCTCGGTTTTATTCTCCCGGTTTTATTCTCTCGGTTTTATTTTCCCGGTTTTATTCTCCAGGTTTTATTTTCTCGGTTTTATTCTCTCGGTTTTATTTTCCCAGTTTTATTCTCCCGGTTTTATTCTCTCGGTTTTATTCTCCCGGTTTTATTCTCCCGGTTTTATTTTCTCGGTTTTATTCTCTCGGTTTTATTTTCCCAGTTTTATTCTCCCGGTTTTATTCTCTCGGTTTTATTCTCTCGGTTTTATTCTCTCGGTTTTATTTTCCCGGTTTTATTCTCTCGGTTTTATTCTCCCGGTTTTATTTTCTCGGTTTTATTCTCTCGGTTTTATTTTCCCAGTTTTATTCTCTCGGTTTTATTCTCTCGGTTTTATTCTCTCGGTTTTATTCTCCCGGTTTTATTCTCTCGGTTTTATTCTCCCGGTTTTATTCTCTCTGTTTTATTCTTTCGGTTTTATTCTCTCGGTTTTATTCTCTCGGTTTTATTTTCCCGGTTTTATTCTCCCGGTTTTATTCTCCCGGTTTTATTCTCTCGGTTTTATTCTCCCGGTTTTATTCTCTCGGTTTTATTCTCTCAGTTTTATTCTCTCGGTTTTATTCTCCCGGTTTTATTCTCTCGGTTTTATTCTCTCAGTTTTATTCTCTCGGTTTTATTCTCCCGGTTTTATTCTCCCGGTTTTATTCTCTCGGTTTTATTCTCTCGGTTTTATTCTCCCGGTTTTATTCTCTCGGTTTTATTCTCTCAGTTTTATTCTCTCGGTTTTATTCTCCCGGTTTTATTCTCTCGGTTTTATTCTCTCGGTTTTATTCTCCCAGTTTTATTCCCTCAGTTTTATTCTCTCGGTTTTATTCTCCCGGTTTTATTCTCTCGTTTTTATTCTCTCGGTTTTATTCTCCCGGTTTTATTCTCTCGGTTTTATTCTCCCAGTTTTATTCTCCCGGTTTTATTCTCTCGGTTTTATTCTCCCAGTTTTATTCCCTCAGTTTTATTCTCTCGGTTTTATTCTCCCGGTTTTATTCTCTCGTTTTTATTCTCTCAGTTTTATTCTCTCAGTTTTATTCTCCCGGTTTTATTCTCCCGGTTTTATTCTCCCAGTTTTATTCTCTCGGTTTTATTCTCTCGGTTTTATTCTCCCGGTTTTATTCTTTCGGTTTTATTCTCCCGGTTTTATTCTCTCGGTTTTATTCTCTCGGTTTTATTCTCCCGGTTTTATTCTCCCGGTTTTATTCTCTCAGTTTTATTCTCTCGGTTTTATTCTCCCGGTTTTATTCTCTCGGTTTTATTCTCTCGGTTTTATTCTCTCGGTTTTATTCTCCCGGTTTTATTCTCTCGGTTTTATTCTCTCGGTTTTATTTTCCCGGTTTTATTCTCCCGGTTTTATTCTCTCGGTTTTATTCTCTCGGTTTTATTCTCCCGGTTTTATTCTCTCGGTTTTATTCTCCCGGTTTTATTCTCTCAGTTTTATTCTCTCAGTTTTATTCTCTCGGTTTTATTCTTCCGGTTTTATTCTCTCGGTTTTATTCTCTCGGTTTTATTCTCTCGGTTTTATTCTCCCAGTTTTATTCCCTCAGTTTTATTCTCTCGGTTTTATTCTCCCGGTTTTATTCTCTCGTTTTTATTCTCTCGGTTTTATTCTCCCGGTTTTATTCTCCCGGTTTAATTCTCCCGGTTTCATTCTCTCAGTTTTATTCTCTCGGTTTATTCTCTCTGTTTTATTCTCTCAGTTTTATTCTCTCGGTTTTATTCTCTCGGTTTTATTCTCCCAGTTTTATTCCCTCAGTTTTATTCTCTCGGTTTTATTCTCCCGGTTTTATTCTCTCGTTTTTATTCTCCCGGTTTTATTCTCCCGGTTTTATTCTCCCGGTTTTATTCTCTCAGTTTTATTCTCTCAGTTTTATTCTCTCGGTTTTATTCTCTCGGTTTTATTCTCCCGGTTTTATTCTCTCGGTTTTATTCTCTCGGTTTTATTCTCCCGGTTTTATTCTCTCGGTTTTATTCTCCCAGTTTTATTCCCTCAGTTTTATTCTCTCGGTTTTATTCTCCCGGTTTTATTCTCTCGGTTTTATTCTCCCGGTTTTATTCTCTCGGTTTTATTCTCTCGGTTTTATTCTCCCGGTTTTATTCTCTCAGTTTTATTCTCTCGGTTTTATTCTCCCGGTTTTATTCTCTCGGTTTTATTCTCCCGGTTTTATTCTCCCGGTTTTATTCTCTCGGTTTTATTCTCCCAGTTTTATTCTCTCGGTTTTATTCTCTCTGTTTTATTCTCTCGGTTTTATTCTCTCGGTTTTATTCTCTCGGTTTTATTCTCCCGGTTTTATTTCAGTCTGTTTTTTCTGGTTCTGTAGAGGATCCGAGCGACGGTGAACACTCAGGAGCAGAAGAGGCTCCTGATGGACCTGGACATCTCCATGAGAACCGTGGACTGTCCATTCACCGTCACCTTCTACGGAGCCTTATTCAGAGAGGTTTGTATTTTCATATAAAACTCTACAGAGACGGAAGCAGCTCAGAGACAAAAATAAAACGTATAAAATAAATACTAATAAACTCTTCTGATTCATTTGTGAAATATTAGAAAACACAAGAACGCAACAAAGCTACAAACGTTACTCAGTCTCAGACAAACACCTCAAACCTTTGCTTTACAGAAAGTGAGCGGAACAGGATTAAACTGAAGTGAATAATGAACGTCTCAGAGCTGGACCCGCCTGTCCTAAACTTCACTTCCTGTCGGTTGTTGTCAACTTCCTGTTTGGTTTTCAGGGCGACGTGTGGATCTGTATGGAGCTGATGGACACGTCTCTGGATAAATTCTACAAACAGGTGAAAGAGAAGGGTCTGAGCATGATTCCAGAAGACATCCTCGGGAAGATCTCCGTCTCCGTACGTTTATTAAACATTATACACGTCTTTAATATTACATCCGTGTAAATATGTTGAACCCCTGTCTCTGTATCATATTTATTCAATTAGTCTTTAATATTCTATCAGTCCGACTGTGTTGAAGTTATTCCTGCTCCGTCCGTGACCCTCTGACCTTTACCTGTGACCTACAGATGGAAATTACACCAAACCTTCTGCTCTTTCAAACTAAAGTATAAACAATGACCAAAACAAAAGATGGATTATGTTAATACTAATTTGACTAATAATAATGATCATAACACACAAATAATATGTTCACAAAAGCACAATAACCAAGGATTTTAATTCACTAAATGAAAACTCCAAAGTGTCCAGCTTCTTGTCTTTTGACCTCAACCTTTTTTCGATCCCAGTCCAGTTTATGATGCGCTGTGTTTCAGATCGTCAAAGCTCTGGAGCATCTCCACAGCCGCCTGCAGGTCATCCACAGAGGTCTGAGCTTTACTCTATTCACAGCTTTCATTCGTCTTTTCTAAAACCATTGGACTGAACTGTATTTTGGTTTGAACTTTTCTGGTGTTAGTCTGGTCTTTTCTTTCAAAGCAGAGTCAAACATCGTTACCCATGTTGCCCTCTGCCCTTCTCTCAGATTAAAACCTTTTGAACCCTGTTGAATTTAAACTCCTGATGTTTTTTGCTCAGACGTGAAGCCGTCGAACGTCCTGATCAACACCGAGGGGCAGGTGAAGATGTGTGACTTTGGGATCAGTGGGTATTTGGTGGACTCTGTGGCCAAGACTCTGGACGCCGGCTGTAAACCGTATATGGCTGTACGTATCAGAGCTGAGGACGCTCATCTGTGTTTATGAGATTATAAAGTGTTCTGTCTGATGTGTGTGTTCAGCCCGAGAGGATCAACCCTGACACCAATCAGAAAGGCTACAACGTGAAGTCGGACATTTGGAGCCTGGGCATCACTCTGGTCGGTCTCTGTTTGTTCAGGGGGACATTTATTTAGTTATTTAGGTAGTTTTTGAATCAAGTGTCTTGGCTTTTATTGTACAGTCTGCAGCGGCTCACTGTACATTTTACTACGTTTTAACTCTGTTTGAATCTATAATGTTATATTATCTACTGCAACTACAGGGTTTTACCTAGCCTGGCCAGCCAGACCGACTTTCTCTTTGTATTACATACAGAGAAAGTTAGTCTGGGATCGATGGATTTAAACAGGATTTCAAGGCAGGAGCATGGGCAGAACTAACGCTCGCTGAGTGAACCAATCAGAGAAGCCACGGATGTGACGTAAGGAAAGCGAAACTTATTCTAGTTGTCAACAAACCACAGCGTACACCAGCGTGGCTCGAGAGAGAAGATGGAGACGGTGAATGACTTCTGTTGTTTTTGTCAGAAAAACCTGAGGACACGGGGTGTAATATCGAGTTTAGTGCTTATTTCGATCGTTGTAAGCTACCGAAACCTGCTACTGTTTTCTCGCGCTCAATATGACGCGAAACAAAATCCCGCCTCCCTCGCTACGATTGGTCGGAAAGAAAGTGCCAGAGAGAAATCGGAGGCAGATCGATCGATTCCAGACTAACTTTCTCTGTATGTAATACAATGAGAAAGTCGGTCTGGCTGGCCAGGCTAGGTTTTACCAGCAGCACTCAACTGAATCAGTGTGACTCTGTCATTTCGTCCTGATTGTTTACTCTGTTTTCTCCAAAGAATGAGTCTGTTCTCTGTGAATCTGAGCTGTGGCACCAACAGACACAGAATAAACTGCCTCTGAACTCAGAGACATACGCCCCGTCGATAACGGTCCTGTCTCCTCAGATCGAGCTGTCCATCCTGAGGTTCCCGTACGACTCGTGGGGGACTCCGTTTCAGCAGCTGAAGCAGGTGGTGGAGGAGCCGTCGCCGCAGCTGCCGGCGCTCTTCAGTCTGGAGTTCAGGGACTTCACGTCACTGTGGTACGTCTCTGGACGCGTCTCTGGACGTGTCTCTGGACGCGTCTCCGGACGCGTCTCCGGACATGTCTCCGGACATGTCTCCGGACGCGTCTCCGGACGCGTCTCTGGACGCGTCTCTGGACATGTCTCTGGATGTGTCTCTGGACGCGTCTCTGGACGCGTCTCTGGACGTGTCTCTGGATGTGTCTCTGGACGCGTCTCTGGACGCGTCTCTGGACGTGTCTCAGGACATGTCTCTGGACGCGTCTCTGGACGCGTCTCTGGACGCGTCTCTGGATGTGTCTCTGGACGCGTCTCTGGACGTGTCTCTGGACGTGTCTCTGGACGCGTCTCTGGACGCGTCTCTGGACGCGTCTCTGGACGCGTCTCAGGACGTGTCTCTGGACGCGTCTCAGGACATGTCTCTGGACGCGTCTCTGGGGTTTATTTAGCTCTGATCGTTCCATTCAACACTAGGACATCACAGGAAAAGATGGAGGCTGATGATTGGACGATAAATAATCCTCAGTTGAGACAAAACTGAACTAAAAGACATTTTGCAGTAAATTTTTATTCAAACACTACTTTATTATTTCTGAATAATCCCAGCATCAGTTTTCTTCGGTCGGTCAGAAATTATAGACTTTTTTCTAGATTTTTTCCATGAATGTATTTACACATTTCAAATCAGTGCATTAGAGCCTTAGTTTAATAAAATAATCGTATTTAGTTTTAGAGCGCGCTCCATGTGGGTCATTCACAGTAAATCTTTAAATACATTTGATATTGTCAATGAATGACTCTTATTTCTGTGAGCTTTTAATCTGGATGAATGTGTTCCAGTTTTAGGCTGATTTCACTTGAATTTTTAACCTCCTTGTTTTTTCCTGTTGATGTGAAAAATAAGCTTTAATTTGTCACAGTCACAGCTTCTTTTGAACAGAACAAGAACAAAATGAATATGGTCTGGTTTATGATTCTGAGGAAAAAGCTAATAATGCACAACAACACTACTCCCAACACAAAACAAAGTGAAAGATAAACCTTTTTATGTTTAATTTTATATGATTTTAATAAATTCTGTTCATGTTGAGTTAATGTTTGTGTAAATGTCCTGCAGCTTAAAGAAAGTGTCCAAAGAGAGGCCGACGTACGCAGAGCTCATGGTGAGTCCCGACTCTGGGTTAAACTGGTCTGTGTTATTGTGTTTTTCACCAACAGAGGGCGCTCTCAGACTGATTCATGGTTTTAAAAACTCAGTTTATTTCATTCTGTTCAGTTTTGAATCATCACAGACTTTTCATGAGACAGACGCCTCTTTAAACGTTCTTGAAATGAGTCAATCTTCTGTCATTCTTCATTTATATAGTTTTATGGTGTTTTTCATTGAATTGAAATATGAGGATGTTATAATGAACTGAGCAGCTTCAGTTCATTCTGATTAAAAAATGTTTGTTAGAGTCTTATTTTGTGACGTATTGACATCACTCTGTAACAGACTGAAAACCAGACTGTTTTGTTTGTTTTTTCGCAGCAACATTCGTTCTTCACTGAACACGAGGCCAAAGACACCGACGTGGCCAGCTTCGTCAAAGGCATTCTGGGAAACGGAGTCCAGCCCGAGTCCAACCCTTAGTCCAGACCTAGTCCAGACTGAGTCCAGACTGAGTCCAGACCTAGTCCAGACCCTTAGTCCAGACTGAGTCCAGACCTAGTCCAGACCCTTAGTCCAGACTGAGTCCAGACCCTTAGTCCAGACCTAGTCCAGACCCTTAGTCCAGACTGAGTCCAGACCTAGTCCAGACCTAGTCCAGACTGAGTCCAGACTGAGTCCAGACCTAGTCCAGACCTAGTCCAGACTGAGTCCAGACCTAGTCCAGACTAAGTCCAGACTGAGTCCAGACCTAGTCCAGACCCTTAGTCCAGACTGAGTCCAGACCTAGTCCAGACCCTTAGTCCAGACTGAGTCCAGACCTAGTCCAGACCCTTAGTCCAGACCTAGTCCAGACTGAGTCCAGACCTAGTCCAGACCTAGTCCAGACAGAGTCCAGACCCTTAGTCCAGACCTAGTCCAGACTGAGTCCAGGCCGAGTCCAAATGAACCCAATGCAACAGAAACGAGGAGGAGAGGGTTATAGACTTATTTTTGTGCTTTGACTGTTTTACTCTGTCTTTATTTGTTTCTTTTTTCTTCCTTTTTTCTTTCCTTCCTTTGTGCCTGAAATATTCGTATAAACGTGTGTTGAAAGCATGACATTTCTGGCCATAATTTAAGACTTTTAAAAGCTTGAACAAGTTCCCATTTCAGCTCCTTAAATTCCCACAACTTTTATGCTCATAACCAAATAATACTTTCACACTGTTGAGAAATGTAAATGTCAAAGTGTTTATTACAGAATCTGAGTCATGAGGCTAATGTGAGGAGTTCCTCCCTGTTTCCTACAGACTCCAATATTAAAGCTGTAAGAAACACAGGTGATTGGACCTGTTTTAAGTTTAAGTGTCTGACTTTCACTTTTCCCAAAATATCTCATTATGTAACAGATTTTTATTTTAAATTTATATCCTTCAGAAATTATTTTAGGTACGATTTCTCACTCAGTAAAAGTTGAATGAATTTATTTTACTCTGTAAGTAGGCTCCTTTGAGAAAAACAGTAAAATAAACAGAAAATAAGTCATCAGACCCACACAGAAATAAATAGTGCATTATTAGTTTTTTTAAAACACTTGACTTCATCTGGAAAAGATGAATAAACCTTGTAGAAAAGTTGTTGACTGTGAGTAATCCTCATGTTTTAAAAATTATAATTTCATCTTATTTTGGGCTTATTTATTGTAAAGGCTCGAAAAACATCCTAAAAAACAGCTCATCAGTTACATTTTTGCAAAATATTCTTCATGAGCCTTTCTCAGAAATTTATTTCATCTTTAAACAAAAGCTTTCAATTGTGAATCAAAAAAGTTCACGGAAACAAAACAAATATGATTTATGGTCTTTCATCAGTGACTTGGATCTGAACAGGTTTTAGTTGGACTTGATCTCTGAGCTCGTCCATATTCTGTGGCTTTAATTAAAGAGATGCTCACTTCAGCAGAACTCAGCTCAGAACTGACTCTGAGCAGAAACAAACTGCATTTTTACGTTTTCTCAGCGGAGTTTCAAGTCTGTAGCCAAGGAAACAAATAAAACTAAAACTCAGTCTGTTTTCTGCTGTTTTTTGACAATCTACTCTTTTTGTCTTGAGCCAATCACAGCCTCGACATAAACTCCAATAATATGATATTCTAGTTAGAATTCCTGATTTTCTTCCTGAATTCTCTCCTAATTTCATTTACTCAGACTTTTCTGTGCCTCTTTGTTCAAAAAGAATGGTTTGTCTCAAATATCGTAAAATCTTTGCAGTTCTCTTTTGTTTCTTTCCCATTTTAATATTTGAACTTGAATGAAATCTAATGAAAAGAATCTATGTCATATTTTGGGCTGTAATTGTTCATTTTGAGTGATTTTGCAAATTGTTTGTTGCTGGAAAACTTCTATTTAATATAAAAATATAATGGAAGCTGTTTGATGGTTTGATTTTTAAGTTCCAATTTTAGGCCGTTATTTCTTCATCTTTTACTTATTTTCATAAATGATATATTCAGACTCTAGAGAGTTATGAACCTTACAGTGTCAGGAGTTCCAGTTTCTCCTGGACTCCCACATTAAAAACACAGAAACTGGACCTGTTTTTGTTTTTTTTCCCCATCATTTCTTGCTCAGACATAAATCCACTCGTTCTGCAGAGTCTCCTGAAGCTCTCAGAGAAAACCGTTTTCAGATCTGATCAACCGTTTGTGAATGAGAGGCGTTGGTTTCCATGGAAACCAGCTGATGATGTCACACTTCTGAATAAATGGTTTGTTGATGTCAAAATACAGAAAGTATAGAAAATACTAAAAGAATCCAGCGTTTTCAAATTATTCTCAGTAGTTCATAGACTGTAATGATTTATTGTTTTTCATTTTTTTAGCACGTGTCATGTTGGCTTCAAGAAATGTAAGTAAACTTCAGAAACATACTGTGAGGTTTGAGATGGACTCAAACAGATTTTAGACAGATGTTCTTCATTTAGCGTCTTATTCAGCTTCAGAAGCGGATCATGGTCCAGGGACAAAAACTTTATCATTAGACATTTTCTTTAATTTATTAAAGGTCCTATATTATACTATTTTGAACATTATACAGTGCATTTTGGATACATTTAGGTTTCCATATCACATTAAGCAACATGAAACACACAATATTTATCTTATACAAGCGGTTTGGATGAGCTCTCATCATGAGTCCAAAGTGAACGGTCTGATTTGGCGCTGTCACTTTAAGGCTCAGCTCTCCCGTGTTGGCCCCGCCCACTCATGACGTCACGCTAGAACTACGCGAGCTACGCTGGAAACAGACTGAGGTAAACACGGTACATGGTAGTAATAACTTTTTCAGCAATAGCTTTGAGAGTAAATGAGCCGTATATCTTCGACCCAGAGTCTGATTCTGAGTTTAAGAACATGAGCAAACACAAAGACCTCGAAGGCTTCTACAAGACGTTTCTGCTTGGTAAATGAAAAACTATTTATTGTGTATGTTTCTATGGTGTAGCCCGTAGCATAGCGCGTGTTAACTGCTTCTGTTTATCGGTGCACATGTGGAAATGACCGTACAATGCCTACTGAAGTTGAGAATGTATATGCTGCCTGGAGACTCCTAAGGTAGCTGGTGTGCAGTGTATTGAAAGAACTATAATAAAGTAGCCTAGCAATATGTAGAGCTATGTAAGTAATGCTTGTTAGTAATACAATAATGTTGCTGACTGTTAGTAAGCTAACACAGCAGCAGCGATGCTTCTCTGTGTCTGAGCTGCAGAGCTCCACTTGTTGACAGTGCAGGAGAGAGGGGCAGGAGGAGTGTGGAGGAGCACTTCCTGGAGAGGAGTGGTTTATTTCACATATTGACGTCATTGCGTGAAACAGCTCGTTGAAAGGACTGTAGCTCAAACTAAATAAATGACTTAAACATGCGCGAATGAAACAAAACACAACTTTGGGTATGTGTTTGAGGTAGAAACAACGTTAGAACATGGTTAAAAGCTCAGAAAAGTCGATTTCACATAACATGGGACCTTTAAATATGTTTCAGATGGAGACTAAAACTGAGCTGAGCTAGTTTTGGGCTAACGCTGCACTCACTTTATCAGACTTTGGTCAGTTCATGTCTTGAACAGGTTTCAGTTGTACTTGAACAGGTTTTAGTCAGATTTGCTGTTCAACAGACTCATATAACGGGTGCATTTCTCTCTCGTCTTATTTCGCTGATGCCTCAGTTTTATTTTCCTGTCGCTGTTAATGTCCTGTAGGTTTTACTGCTTTAATCAAAAACGTGCTTGTCTCAGCAGAACCGGGCTCAGACCCGGTTCAGACCTGGTTCAGACCTGGTTCAGACCCGGCTCTGGACTCGTTTCTCATAAACGTCACATTAATCTGTTCATTGATAATGTTCCTTCTCTCGTTCTGACAGGACTTCATTTCACGCCTCGGAGGATCTTCGACAGACTCTGATTTAACTTCAGGCTTCAGCTGCTGTCGGTTCAGGGCGGGGAGGGAGGTCCCGGGTTCGGGAGGTCCCGCTGCTGAGAGTGAAGCTGTATTTGTCTCTGTTCTTTATCGTCTTCAGGAAGCAGCTCTGCTCGGTTCCGAGGCGTCGATCTGAGGAGGTCGACCTGTCTCTGACTCCATCAGCTGCAGGACGTCCTGCCAACGGTAAACTCCTCTCAGTTTGAACCAAACATGAGAAATACTGATAAAAACACAGCATCAGTGAAGTTTTCTATTCTATTAAGACCAGTCTGAACTGGTTTAGACCTGTTTCTGAACGCACTGGAAATGTCGGTTTGTTTGTGAATATTACACTCGACAAAATGTGAAACATCAAAAATAATCCTCCCTTATTAGTTTTTTTCATGTCATTATCCAAACTGAGCATGCTTCAGGGAATAATAACATTATTAGAAAAACAGCAGAAAAAGGTCGTAGCTCTCATGAATCTGATTAAATGAGTGAATAATTATCTCATTTTAAGTTCACCTCCAAATAAAGACAGAGCAGGATCAGAATAAATCAGAGCTAATTGTGTTGAGCTGAAACTCCCACGATGCACTGCTCCAGAACAAACAGCAGGCTTTAATAAACGAGTCGGTCGTTTATCTTCAACACGACACGATTCATCAACGTTCACAGAAACAGTGCAGTTCCAGCTCAGTCCATTTACTGATTTTGTTCCTGTTTTATTTAGTTTTTCAGTGTAATCTCCTAAAGTTTATTGTAAAAATGAGACCTTAAGACGTGATCTAGTCTTTATAATGAAGGATTTTAATAGATGAGAATGATCAGTCCACAGCAGGATTTAGTCCAATCACAGCTCACTTCAGGTAAAAAGGAGCGCTCCCATTGGTCGACACTGATGTCAACAACGAAGGAACAAGGAAATAAACCAAGGAAATTGGTTATTCTGTTGGAAATACGTCTTATTTTACAGAGAAACAGCTCAAAAAAGATAAAAATAGAGAAACAGCAGCAAATGAAACATGGATAAATGTTGATAATGCTTCAGTGTTTAATGAGACAGAGATAATTACAGGATCAATACAGTCTACAACGAGAAACTACAAAGAGAAAAGGTTCAGGTCAGGTCTAAACTTTGATTTAATGTAACGTATTAGTATTTTGTGGTAAAAAATTGGTCCTGTTTTTTAAATAAAAGAAGGAAAGGTTCCTGCTGCTGTTGGAGTCTGAGACCAGGACAAAAAACCAACTCAGAGACTGAAGCTTTAAAGAGACGCGTCCTGTTTGTGTCGCTGCTTCACAAAGAGAGCGTTTGGTCCGGTCTTTTTTATTTTATTTTCTCGTCACACAAACACATTAACCCTGAGAGGCGCCGCTGAAGGGAACAGGACACAAGAGGTTAAGCTTTAATTAAATAAACCCATCGTTTGTTTAAAACGTGACGCTGCACAAACCGACAGAGTCTGAGTCCTGCTGCGAGTTCAGAGAAGGATAAACGAGGCTCAAACGAACGTGAGGCTGCATCGACCTGAGCCGTTACAGAAAAATCACAAACAACACACTTTAATGAACGAGAATCATTCAGAGCTGCTTCCACCACTTCCTTCCCTGTATTCTGTTCAACCCTTCTCCTTCCTCTGTTTCTGCAATAATTCACAAATCTACAGGAACCACAGGAGCTCAGGCCGAGTTTACAGCTTCAATGTGGATTTGAACTGGTCTTAAATGGATTTGACCAGGTCTCAGATGGACTTTAACAAGTTTCAGATGGATTTGAACAGGTTTGAGGTTTTCTTTTTTTAGACAATCTATAGTTTTAAATCAAACCAAATGTTCCTTGAGTCTGTTTTGAAGTCTTCTTTATTAAAGCTCTTTGTTAAAGACACAGATTCAGTGTAAAACCGTTTTTAAAACAAAACGATGACGGCTCAGAAACATTTGAAATATCGGAGCAGACTTTAGAGCTTGGAGCTGTTTACGTGGATCTACTTTTTGACCCAGGATTTTATTTTGAAATGGGACGATATTTTTGATGTTGTGGCTGAGGTTTAAACTCATTAAAGTCTCTGCAGCTCCTTTCTTCTTTATGTTTGATTCATGAAGCTGCAGCTCTTCTGGCTCCTCCTCCTCCTCTTCTGGCTCCTCCTCCTCCTCCTCCTCCTCCTCTTCCTCTCGTCTGAGGCTCAGGTTCAGTCCGGTCTCAGCCTCAGTCCTGAACACTTGCTCCTCTTCCTCCTCTTCCTCAGACTGGACGATGAAGACGTGTGCAGCCTCCTGTGGAACAAACCTGCGTCAGGTCAGTCTCTTTTATTTCCTTCAGAGACAGTTTTTATGAATGAACTCAAATATTTAGTGCCTTTTGTTCATAAATCTGGATTTGACCAGAAATAAAATAAAACTGAGACATGATAACATTATAAAAGTAAATGAACTGTGAATGTTTTTATCGACACAATCCTGGATAATATATTTTTGCTCCGTCCAATATTGTATTAACACAAATACAAAAATTAAACTCAATTATGTGCTGATGGTAGTTTACTTTAAAAATGTATTTTAATGGTTATATTATTCTTTTAGTATTTTTAGTAATTATTATAATTCAGTGTCTGTTTCCATTTGACACTATTTTAATGTAAATATTTCTGACTTTTTTAACAGTGTAGGTTTTGTTTCAGTCATTTTCAGTTTTCTTCTTTTTCAGCTGTTTCTTCCTTAAACCTTTTTAATCCCATTTTTACCAAACATTTCACTGACTTCCTCTGTTTTTCTTTGTGTTATTATTTTTAACAGTTTGTTTCAAACAGAGGTGACTATATTTACCTGTAAGTTCATAATACAACAACATAAAACAGACTTTGAGAAAATAAAGCCCAAAGTGATCAGGTTTAGGGACAGTTATCTCCAATATTTCTGCTGCGTGTTTCTGTTTGTGTTTCTCTGTTTCCTTCGACTCGTTCTGAACTGTTTCTCTGGTTTTTTCAGTTTCATCCTCGTCTGACCTCGTTCTTTTTCAGTCAAACAGTCCGTCTTCATCGGGACTTTGGTCCGGATCTGTCTCTGAACCAGCTGCTCGTGAATTCATTCCAATAAGAACTGTTTATTTTAGACCAAACACTTAAACCCAGTCCAGCTTTAAACCGGATCAGAACCGAGACCAGAACCAGGCCATTTCTCCTTAAATCAGTTTAAATCTGTTAAAGACTCCGTTAGCGCCGGACTCTGGGTTTAATCAGGTTTTATCAGGTTTTATCAGGTTTTATCAGGTTTAATCAGGTTTTATCAGGTTTTATCAGGTTTTATCAGGTTTTATCAGGTTTTATCAGGTTTAATCAGGTTTTATCAGGTTTTATCAGGTTTTATCAGGTTTAATCAGGTTTAATCAGGTTTAATCAGGTCTCCATTTATGGAGCTGGAGCAGCGAGGCCCGGAGTCTCAGGTCTAAACGAGGTCCAGGTCTACGTCCAGGTCTAGGTCCAGGTCTAAACGAGGTCCAGGTCTAGAACCAGGTCTAGGTCCAGATCTAAACGAGGTCCAGGTCCAGGTCTAAACGAGGTCCAGGTCCAGGTCTAGGTCCAGGTCTAAACCAGGTCCAGGTCTAAACCAGGTCCAGGTCTCAACCAGGTCCAGGTCTAGGTCCAGGTCCAGGTCCAGGTCTAGGTCCAGGTCCAGGTCTAAACCAGGTCCAGGTCTAAACCAGGTCCAGGTCCAGGTCCAGGTCCAGGTCTAGGTCCAGGTCCAGGTCCAGGTCCAGGTCCAGGTCCAGGTCTAGGTCTAGGTCCAGGTCTAGGTCTAGGTCTAGGTCCAGGTCTAAACCAGATCCAGGTCTAAACCAGGTCCAGGTCCAGGTCCAGGTCTAGGTCTAGGTCCAGGTCCAGGTCCAGGTCCAGGTCCAGGTCCAGGTCTAGGTCTAGGTCTAGGTCCAGGTCTAGGTCTAGGTCTAGGTCCAGGTCTAAACCAGATCCAGGTCTAAACCAGGTCCAGGTCCAGGTCCAGGTCCAGGTCCAGGTCTAGGTCTAGGTCCAGGTCCAGGTCTAGGTCCAGGTCTAAACCAGGTCCAGGTCTAAACCAGGTCCAGGTCTCAACCAGGTCTAGGTCCAGGTCCAGGTCCAGGTCTAGGTCCAGGTCCAGGTCTAAACCAGGTCCAGGTCTAAACCAGGTCCAGGTCTCAACCAGGTCTAGGTCCAGGTCCAGGTCCAGGTCTAGGTCCAGGTCCAGGTCCAGGTCCAGGTCTAGGTCTAGGTCCAGGTCTAGGTCCAGGTCCAGGTCCAGGTCTAGGTCTAGGTCCAGGTCCAGGTCTAGGTCCAGGTCCAGGTCTAGGTCCAGGTCCAGGTCTAAACCAGGTCCAGGTCTAAACCAGGTCCAGGTCTCAACCAGGTCTAGGTCCAGGTCCAGGTCCAGGTCTAGGTCCAGGTCCAGGTCCAGGTCTAGGTCTAGGTCTAGGTCCAGGTCCAGGTCCAGGTCTAGGTCTAGGTCCAGGTCCAGGTCCAGGTCCAGGTCCAGGTCCAGGTCTAAACGAGGCTCGGAGCAGGTCTGTGTGAATCTGATGAATTATTGAGAGGCTCTGACGACAACAACGGCTTCAGTTTCATCTGCAGCAAACTCACTCTGAACAAGTCCAGGTCTAGTCCAGGTCTAGTCCAGGTCTGAACCAGGTCTGAACCAGGTCTGAACCAGGTCTGATCCAGGTCTGAACCAGGTCTGAACCAGGTCTGAACCAGTTCTGAACCAGGTCTGAACCAGGTCTGATCCAGGTCTGAACCAGGTCTAAGTCCAGGTCTGATCCAGGTCTGAACCAGGTCTGAACCAGGTCTAAACCAGGTCTGATCCAGGTCTGAACCAGGTCTGAACCAGGTCTGAACCAGGTCTGATCCAGGTCTGAACCAGGTCTAAGTCCAGGTCTGATCCAGGTCTGAACCAGGTCTGAACCAGGTCTGATCCAGGTCTAAGTCCAGGTCTGAACCAGGTTTGATCCAGGTCTGAACCAGGTTTGATCCAGGTCTGAACCAGCTCTGATCCAGGTATGAACCAGGTCTGAACCAGGTCTAAGTCCAGGTCTAAGTCCAGGTCTGATCCAGGTCTGATCCAGGTCTGATCCAGGTCTGATCCAGGTCTAAGTCCAGGTCTGAGTTTTACGACTGCATTAGACCGTTTAACCGGAGCGCTGTCTTTGACTTCACTGAACAACGCTCAGACTGTGGTCCCGAATGAAAATACGTAAACAAAGACTTTTCAAGGAGCTCAAACTTTAGCCAAAACCAAACAAAACCAAACAAAACCAAACAAAACCAAACAAAACCAAACAAAACCAAACAAAACCAAACAAAACAAAACAAAACAAAACAAAACAAAACAAAACAAAATGACCCAAATGCCAAGAAGCCAGTGATGTTCTCTACCCACTCACCGACAGCACGCGCCGCTCAAACACGACTGAAGCTTCAGAAAGAAGCTGTTTACTCCAGATTTACACGGATCATGTGACACAACAGGACAGATGGACGACAGGTCAGAGGTCACACACAGGTCAGAGGTCACACACAAGTCACATGATCAGTCAGCCGCAAGATCCACCGAGTCGGCAACAATCGGTGAAAACAGACAGAGCTTCATGTTCTGACTCTGGAGCTTCAAATCCAAGTAAAACCTGTTCAAATCCAAGTAAAACCCGTTCAAATCCAAGTAAAACCCGTTCAAATCCAAGTAAAACCCATTCAAATCCAAGTAAAACCCATTCAAATCCAAGTAAAACCCATTCAAATCCAAGTAAAACACATTCAAATCCAAGTAAAACCTGTTCAAATCCAAGTAAAACCTCATACATTGATTCCTTTTAATTTCTTCAGTTTCAGGAGAAAAACCTTGAGTTTTTAACGTGACCCTTTTGTCCAAGTCCTGACCCGGTCTTGTCTCTGTCCCGGTCTAGACCTGAGTGATGCAGTCCTGGTCCAATGAGTCCCAGTCCAGCCCAGACCATCTGAGACCAGAGCAGACCAAGTCCAAGTGTGTTCTGGGCCTCGTCCCCGTCGTTTACTACAGCGTCCTGCTGTGTGTGGGGCTGCCAGGTAAGTCCAACTAAAACCTGTTCAGGTCCAGCTAAAACCTGTTCAGGTCCAGCAAAAACCTGTTCAAGTCCAGCTAAAACCTGTTCAGGTCCAGCTAAAACCTGTTCAGGTCCAGCTAAAACCTGTTCAGGTCCATCTAAAACCTGTTCAGGTCCATCTAAAACCTGTTCAGGTCCAGCTAAAACCTGTTCAGGTCCAGTTTAAACCTGTTCAGGTCCAGCTAAAACCTGTTCAGGTCCAGCTAAAACCAGTTTAGGTCCAGCGTAACCCTCATAACGGCTGAAGGTTGTTGTGATCCAGTTATTGATCAAGTTCAGATTCACTTTTGGTTTAGATGCTCATTAAAGTCTCATCCTTTTTCCAAACGGAGGTCAGGGGTCAGAGGTCAGAGGTTACAGCTGCAGAGAGCCCAAGGAAACAAGCAAAGGAAGCAAACAAGAGGGAAGGTCACAGCTGCAGTGGAAAAATGTGACACTCTGTAAAAATACAGGCCTCCAGCCGAGAGTCTGTTCAGACTGAGATGAAAAGAACAAAGAATAAACAGGTCAAAAACACACTTCCTGTTTCCTCCTGATCCTAATGAAACACTGATGAGTGTGACTCGTTTGTTTGTGATTCTGCAAAGATTAGAGCCTCTGTAAGAACAGTTTTATTCAGCAGTCTCCTTAAATCCAGAGGTAAATGTGTCCTGCTCATTTTCCATGTGTTCTGCAGTTCCACAGGTGTCCACCAGGAGGCGTGAGCACAGTAAACCCTCCTGATCAGACGCTGTGACTAACCTCTGTGTTCCTGCAGTAAACCTGGTGACGGCGGCCGCTCTCTGGCGTCTCTCCAGTCGCTCCAAGAGGCCGCTGTACGACTTCCTGCTGTCGGTGACGGCGGCGGACATCTTGGCTCAGCTGTGCATCGTTCTGGTGGACTTCCTGTTGGAGACGGCCGTGTTCCACCGGGCCGTTCCTCCGCTGCTGCTGAGGGCCGTCAGCGCCGCCGAGTTCGGAGCCAACCACGCGTCGATCTGGGCGGCCGTCCCGCTCACCGTCGACCGCTACGTGGCGCTGTGCCACCCGCTGCTGCACCGTCGGCTCCGCTCCGCCTCCAGGACGCGCCGGGTCATCGCCGCAGTACTGACGTTAGCGCTAGCCTCCGGAGCGCCCTTCTTCTTCTGGTCCGACCTGTGGCGCACGACGACCCCGCCCTCGGCGCTGGACGTCGCGCTCATCTGGAGTCACGTGACCATTATCTACTTCCTGCCGTGTGCCGTGTTTTTGACGCTAAACTCCAGGATCGTGTGGACTCTGCGCCGACGGACTCGGCTCCGACTGGACGACGGACCAGATCTCAGAGCTAACAACAGAGCTAACCTCAAAGCTAATGACAGACTGGACCTCAGAGCTAACGACAGAGCTAACCTCAGAGCTCACGACACAGCTAACCTCAAAGCTAACGACAGACTGGACCTCAGAGATAACGACAGAGCTAACCTCAGAGCTAACGACAGGGCTAACCTCAGAGCTAACGACACAGCTAACCTCAGAGCTAACGACAGACTGGACCTCAGAGCTAACCTCAGAGCGAGCGCACATCGCTCCACGGCGCTGCTGCTAGCCGTCAGCGCCGCCTTCGCCCTCTTGTGGGCGCCACGTGTCGCTGCGCTGCTCTGTCACCTGTACGTCTCGACCGTGAACCGAGACTGGAGAGTCCACCTGGTCTACGACCTCGCCAACATGGCCGCCATGCTCAACACCGCCCTCAACTTCTTCCTCTACTGCTTCGTCAGCCGCCCTTTCAGACGCACCGCTGCTGACATCATCAGTGATATCACCAGGGGGCGGAGCCACAAGAACAGGGACTGCAGAGAACGCAGCAAGACTAGTGACTAAACCAGGTCTAAACCAGGTCTAAACCAGGTCTAAACCAGCTCTTGTCTCATGGGCCATGACTTTACTGTGACTGAACTAAACTCTTAATGTTCTTTTCATGAAGCTGCTGTTCGTTCTGTTTTTGTCTGAATCTGATTAAAGCCAAAGTAGAACGTCCTGGAGTTTGTTTTTTTCTTTCCACTTTGACCAGTTTTTAACAAAATTCTCAAATTTTCCCTCAAAATATGAGCAACATCATTAAAACCATGTTTTTCCTCATTTAAAAATCAAAATGAATCACAATTGTTTTTGTGTTGTCTTTCTATTTGTATTTATTTATTTTTAACCATTTTTCCTGTTTTTTACTCCATAATCCTGCTCCTCTTTGTTTCTGTTTCCAGAGGCTGGACAGATGTTACATAAGGGCCTCAGAGGGTCTCTATTTAAAGCAGGGGCCCCTCATGGTGTTTAAAGGGAAACGAGGCCTGCCTCTGATGTGGCCCCAGCCAACCCTAGACCCGGTTTAGTCCTGGTTTAGACCCGGTTTAGTCCTGGTTTAAACTTGGTTTACTTCTGGTTTAGATTTAGTTTAATCTGGTCTTTTCAAAAGTTAACATAAATAAAATATTAACTCTTTGCTCTCTGAGATGAAGGACTTGACTTGGACTGGACCAGGACTCTTTTGGACTAAACCTGATCTGAGTTTATTTTAAGACACTGTTCCGGGTCTAATTTCTGTCTTTGTTTCTGAACAAACAGCAGCTGCACAGACACAAAGACTCAGCTCCAAACACCACAGACTGAGTTTACAGAGAGTGCTGCCTTCTACAGGACACTCTGAGGTACTGCACTGAGGCTGCAGTTCACTGTGAGTCCACCAGAGGGAGCGCTCTCACTGTTTCTATAGAAACATCAGTTTTATTTTACATTTTTAAGATTAAACAGATAAACGTGTAAATATTCAGATATAAATATGAGAATAAAACCACACACCAACTACAAACAGATCTTTAACTTTAATGTAAACTAAATAAAACCCCAGACCTAAACATTTCTTTCTAACAGAATATGAAGATAATTCCTTTAAACAGTGTACACCGTGTCACAGTCAGACATCTGTTCACGCTCCTGCTCGTTGCGCATGTGCAGTGAGTCCTTCCGGAGGCTTGTGTTTGTTGAACAGAGTGAGGCTCTGTCCGCGGACACGATCTGTGTCTGCTCCATCTCCGTCAGAATCAGCCATTTTCCTGCAGCCCTTCATAACCCGCCTCAGCCCGGCTCCAGAGGCGCGTGTGGCCGCGGGCTGAGCCGGAGCTCCAGAGCACACACCGAGCGTTTGTGTGAGCCGCAGCCGGGGACCGAGCGCCTCCGCCGGGCTGCGAGCGCGCATGAGGCCGCTCTCTGAGCTCCGACAGGTGGATGTCAGGTAAATTCCCGGGTTTTCTGTGTCCTCGTGCTGTTCGTGTCACATGACCTTGTGTAGAATATTAGACCTATAGAAACCTCTGCGTGGGTTTTCTCACATTGTTCAGCCTTAAATAAAAGAAAAGCGTCCTTTTAATAAACACAAACCCTTTGTTGTCTTTATGGACGTTTTTACAGCATTTATTTCAATATTTACTCTCTACTCTAATAATAATGTTGACTTCGACACGTTTTCATTTACTGCAACAGCCCACGCATCAACTCTGGCTTTTCTCAAATCAAGCAGCGTTTAAAGACAAAAACTAAAAGCCTTTAATTTCAAAATCTTTTACAGTTTAGAGATTCTTCCAAAATATTATAAGATATTTCCAATCGGGTTAAAAGCCTGTTTTCACCCACAGAGCTGTACTTTTACAAGACTGTATCCTTTATTTTTTCCATTTAAATCAACTTGAATTGACGCTTTTCCCCAACTCTCCAAACTCTTTAGAGATTTACCTGTATTTTTACGCCACAGAATTGGAGCGTCTGTGTTTTATGACCGAGTTTATTGTGTAGGTTTGTCTTTAGGTTAGATTTGAGCTGACATTTCTTGAAGCCGAATTGAAATAAAGACAATTTCCAACTAAGAAAAATGCAAATTCAAAAGTACGGAGCCTTCGTTTGTTCGCCATAGTTAAATATGAAATTTTGTCAACGGAGTCTGGCGCTCTAAAATAGATTGATAATTGTCTCATTTTTTTGAACTGAAGCTAAATTTGAAAAAAAAAAAAAAACAACAAAAAACTTATACCAGACTCCACTGATAAATAAACCCATTTTACTCTGTTTTATTAGTGACTGGAGGATAATGTTTTCATTTTAGTTCTGAGACATATTCTGAAGCTGAAGAGACATTAAACCCATTTACAGCAAAAGATAATGACGTGTTTAATGGAACTTTCACACATTTTCAGTGAACATCAGTTTTTTCAAGAATATTTACAGATTTACCGTATTATTTCTTTATTATTCCTGATTACAGCGGCTCTAACCAGAAAAGCTTCAGTCTGAGTAGCTTTTGTAAATGACCTCGCTCTGACTTTTGTGGCACGTCTTTATTGTTTTAGTTTCAGAGTAAAACCAGTTCTGAGTCTCGTCTTGTCGCTCCACATTCCTCCAGCTCATTCTTTACCTGCTTTTCTTTCACTTTCAAACAAAATTACAATTACATGCTAAAAACAGAGCCTGAACCGGCCAATCAGAGTCAGTCCTCAGAGTCAATCCTCAGAGTCAGTCCTCAGAGTCAATCCTCAGAGTCAGTCCTCAGAGTCAATCCTCAGAGTCAATCCTCAGAGTCAGTCCTCAGAGTCAGTCCTCAGAGTCAATCCTCAGAGTCAGTCCTCAGAGTCAATCCTCAGAGTCAGTCCTCAGAGTCAGTCCTCAGAGTCAATCCTCAGAGTCAATCCTCAGAGTCAGTCCTCAGAGTCAATCCTCAGAGTCAATCCTCAGAGTCAGTCCTCAGAGTCAGTCCTCAGAGTCAATCCTCAGAGTCAATCCTCAGAGTCAATCCTCAGAGTCAGTCCTCAGAGTCAGTCCTCAGAGTCAGTCCTCAGAGTCAGTCCTCAGAGTCAGTCCTTCTGTTTTTATTCTTGTTTATTCGTCAGTGTTTGTTAAAACTGAGGCAAGGTCCAGAATATGAATTATTGTGATTTATTAGTCATCCTGAAGTCATCTGTTGTTGTTGTTGCAGTGAAGCATGATGGGAAACAGACGGAGCTGGACTGTGGGCTGAAGTCTGAGATGGAGCAGCGCCTCAGCCTCGTCTCTCTGGTGAGATCACTCATGTACCGACAAATGTACTCAAATATACTCAAATATACTCAAGTACTCTCAAATATACTCAAATATACTCAAGTACTCTCAAATATACTCAAGTACTCTCAAATATACTCAAATATACTCAAATATACTCAAGTACTCTCAAATATACTCAAGTACTCTCAAATATACTCAAGTACTCTCAAATATACCCAGATATACTCAAATATACTCACATACTCTCAAATATACTCAAATATACTCGTAAATACAGATCTGTAGCTCTCTGGAGAAATACACACACATCAAATCTAAATAAACACATAAAAATATGTAAATACTCTTAAAAATTTGTAATTGAACGTGATTAAAACAAATGAATCTGACTCAGTTTCTGTGGGTTTTGATTCGTCTGAGCCTCGGGACTTTTCTGGAGTCGTCTCCTGAATAAAAACGTCCTCGAACAGAGACCTGTTCATGAACGCCACACAAACGCTGCATTCAGGGGCCGCTCTGAGCTGGGAATCCTCAACGCTCATCACTCACAGATAACACCTGAAGAACTGCTCTGGACCAGGTCTAGTCCTGGCTCTGGACCAGGTCTAGACCTGGCTCTGGACCAGGTCTAGTCCTGGCTCTGGAACAGGTCTAGACCTGGCTCTGGACCAGGTCTAGTCCTGGCTCTGGAACAGGTCTAGACCTGGCTCTGGACCAGGTCTAGTCCTGGCTCTGGAACAGGTCTAGTCCTGGCTCTGGAACAGGTCTAGTCCTGGCTCTGGAACAGGTCTAGTCCTGGCTCTGGACCAGGTCTAGTCCTGGCTCTGGAACAGGTCTAGTCCTGGCTCTGGACCAGGTCTAGTCCTGGCTCTGGAACAGGTCTAGTCCTGACTCTGGACCAGGTGTAGTCCTGGCTCAGGACTAGACCTGGTCCAGAGCCAGGTCTAGTGGTCCAGAGCCAGGTCTAGTCCTGGCTCTGGACCAGGTCTAGTCCTGACTCTTTTAAAGTCTGTTTTCTGAGATGGGAGCGAGTATAGAGATTTCAAATCTGTATTAATGTGGTCCAGGTCCAGGTCCTGGTCCCGGTCCAGGTCCTGGTCCAGGTCCTGGTCCCGGTCCTGGTCTGGTCCAGGTCCCGGTCCCGGTCCCGGTCCCGGTCCTGGTCCGGTCTGGTCTGGTCCCGGTCCCGGTCCTGATGGGCTCGGTTAATTCACAGAAGAACAGTATTTATTTTGTTTGTATTTTCCAGAGGAAGCTGGCCGCCGAGCCCGATCACACGGACGTGTCGCTGTCGGCCGTGGAGCGGGTCCGGGCTCTGGGGAAGATGGGTCGGACGGTGGACGTGGACCAGGACGTGTCCCCGAGACTCTACCTGCGCTCGGGGCTGGACATGGAGAGGATGGCCTCGGTGTATCACCAGGAGGGACGCCTGGAGAACGCCTACGTCTTATACAACAAGTTCATCACGTATGACGCCATCAAACTCTACACTCTACACTCTACACATTTAACACTTAACTCTAAACATTTAACACTTAACTCTAAACATTTAACACTTAAATCTAAACACGGCTGTCTTTTATAAAAATCATTTTATTATGAATCATTTTGAAGAAAAGCTGATGTGTGTTTGTTGTAGTTTGTTTGTGGAGAAGCTGCCGTTGCACAGAGACTATCATCAGTGCAGTATCAGCCCCGAGAAACAGATCATCATGAAGGTAACGCCCACAGACCCGCAGCCGACCAATCAGGACGCAGCGCCGCCTCAGACTGGGCTCTGATTGGCTGAACCTCTCTGTTTTATCCAGAAACTCCAGGAAGTGGCGTTTCCTCGAAGAGACGAGCTCAAGAAACGACTCGAGGAAAAGTTCAACAGAGAACACAGCGACTTCCTCCGAAACCAGGTGAGACCGGTTCAAAACCCGCTGGAACCAGTTTAAAACCAGCTAGAACCTGCTCACATCTAAGTAAAACCTGTTCAAATCCCTCTAAACCCCTCAGAGCCAATCAGCAGTGGAGGGGCGTGGCCAGCAGCTGCAGCGTGCGTCCCTATTGGATGAGGAGAACCGGAGGCGGGGTCAGTGGCTGGAGGAGGAGAAACGGCGTGTGGCGGATTTACGGCGAATGCAGATCGAGTCGGAGCAGTTCAGATACTTCGAGGACCAGCTGCAACGACAGGAACTGGTCAATCAGAGAGCTGAGGGGGCGGAGCCTAAGGTAAACACCTCACACAAAATGGCTGCCCTAAATTTACGAGACAACAATGGTCCCTTTGTCTCGATAAACGGATTAGTGTCGGTTTATTCCTCGTGTTACACTGTCAGCTTCGTCTGAAAAAACACACCAAATAAAGTTTTTCTCTTTCCTTGTTTGTCCTGTAGGTGGCGCTGAAAGTTCCTGACGTGACGGACGGCTCGTGTGTGTCCCAGCAACCAATGAGAGCCAGCGTTCAGCCTCAGGGGGCGGGGCCTAACAGGAACAGAGCAGCTCCGGTCCAATCAGCCGCTGCCCTCGCTGCAGTTCACTGTGAGTCCAGTTTCATCTTCAGACAATATTCTGAAAAAATTATTTTTAGCTGTTTTCTGCTGCAACAGAAACTAAAACCAGAAAAATATTAAAATTGTGATGAAGAAAAACATTTTATTTTGATGCAATAACCACAGAAGTGTTAGAGCCACTCAAGAAATGAGTCTGAGGTGCGTTTGTTTTCTCCTGCAGCTCAGCGCGTGGAGGGCCTGAGGCGGGTGGTGGTCCCCAAAGACCTGACGTTCCGGTTCCTGCGTTTGGCCGAGTCCAACACCAACCGAGGCCTGGAGACCTGCGGAGTCCTGTGTGGACGACTGGTGAGTCCTGGACCCGGCCTAGACCTGGACTTTATGGGATCTGACATCTGTTATTCTTTACAGAGCTTTACATCGTTAAACAAAAACATAATAATTCAGACAAAAGTAAACCTATAAAATCTCCTCTGACCTCTGACCTGGTGGACACTGGCGGTACTGCAGCGTTAAAGTGGATCCCTGGTTTTCTGGTTCTTCCCTCAGACCCAGGACGAGCTGAGCGTGTCTCATGTGGTGATCCCGAAGCAGTCGTCTGGGCCGGATTTCTGCGACATGGAGAACGTAGAGGAACTGTTCAGTTTCCAGGACCAACAGAACCTGCTCACACTCGGCTGGATTCACGTACGAACAAGATACATGCTCGTTCTGACCAGGTTTTAGATGAATTTGAACAGGTTTTATTGGTTTTGAACAGGTTTTAGATGAATTTGAACAGGTTTTATTGGTTTTGAACAGGTTTTAGTTGGTTTTGAACAGGTTTTATTGGTTTTGAACAGGGTTTAGTTGGCTTTGAACAGGTTTTATTGGTTTTGAACAGGTTTTAGTTGGCTTTGAACAGGTTTTATTGGTTTTGAACAGGTTTTAGTTGGCTTTGAACAGGTTTTATTGGTTTTGAACAGGTTTTAGTGGGTTTTGAACAGGTTTTATTGGCTCAGTGAAGTGTTTTTACTGAATTAACTCCCACTCAACACTTTTCACTAAAATCTCACACCTTCCTCTGAGTCACTGTTTCTCGACGACGACACAATGTCTCCATGACGACGGAACAAAGAGTCTCAGAGAGGTCTCACTCTGAATCTCTGTTGAAGGTCTGGTCGGGTTTAGACCTGGTTCTGACCCGGTTTCCTCCTGGTTCTGACCCGGTCTTGTGTGTTCTGATCCAGACTCACCCGACCCAGACGGCGTTCCTGTCGAGTGTGGACCTTCACACTCACTGTTCGTTTCAGCTGATGTTGCCGGAGGCCATCGCCATCGTCTGTGCTCCTCGACACAACGAGTAATAATTACATGTACTCTCTCAAAGATATATACACTACAGTAGTATACATACACACTTATGGATGTGTACATATTTACCAAAAACATAAGGCTATGGCAAATATTGGGATTTTTTTGAATACCGTCTAAATTCCCTTCAATAAATATTTATGCTTCAATAAATGCTCCTAAAGGTAGTTTAGACTGTTTCTAAACCATTTTCTGGGAGTCACCATTTGTCCTAAATTTACTCAAAAACATAAAGCGCTATACTATGGAAAAAATTGTTATTTTGGGTCAAATCTAATTTTGCCCCAAAGGTGGTTAAAATTAGGGTTTATGCTTCGTATATATATATATACACACACACACACACAACAGTAACATAGAAACACAAATATGTTTATATAAATAATTATTGTTCTTTTTCACAAACATTTAAACAAACAGCTTAAACCCATCTTTTCAAGACTGACTTCAACCTCAAATGATGCCTGTTTTGTTTTGTTTTCCTTTTTCTATTCTGTGGTTTGTTTGTTCTTTGTTTTTTTGTGTAAATGTAAAGCGTCTTTGTGTACTTTTGAAAAAGGACTATATAAAACTGATGTATTATTATTAGTAGTAGTAGTAATATTATAATTCTTATTATTATTTCTTCCTGTATTTCCAGCTCAGGTGTGTTCAGACTCACGGCTCCTGGAATCTCTGAAGTCTCTCGGTGCAAACTCAAAGGGTTCCATCCTCACTCCAAGGATCCTCCTCTGTTCACGGTCAGTCTGTGTTTAACTCCACAGTCAGGTCGGAACAGGTTTTAGCTGACTTGAACAGGTGTGTTGGATTAGAACAGGTTTTGTTTGGATTCTCATGTAACAGTTGTGTTCTCTTCAGGTTGAAACACGTGGTTCTGCGGGACTCTGCAGTGGTGCTGCTGGACCTCAGGTGACAGACAGGGGGCGCTCTGCTGCAAACAGTGCCTTCTACTGGACCTGGATCTGGACCTGGACCTGGACCTTGACCTGGACCTGGATATGAACCAAATGACTCTAAGTTTACAGCTGAACTCTGTCGGAACCACAAGACCGGGACCAGACCGACCAGACCGGGACCAGACCTGGACCAGACCTGGACCAGACCTGGAACAGGACCGGGACAGACCGGGACCACCATGACCAGATCCGGATTTTGTGACTACATGGTTTTAATTACTGCCAACATCACAATAAAGTCCAGTATTTATGAGACAATGTCTGGAGCTATAGACCTGTCAAAGTCCTGGTTTAGTCCTAGT
>CM072165.1:16777292-16807460 GCA_036850595.1 Rhyacichthys aspro | reverse complement strand
GCAGAAGGCTGCATCCAAACGAGCTGTAAAAAGACCCTGGTCCAAGTCTGAGGTTGCAGCTGTAATGCGCCATTTCAAAGGTCACATCACAAAGGCAAAATTGGCATCCAGAAATGAAATAAACCATTGCAAGCTGGTGGAAAGTGCAGCATTAGCAAAGAGAACCGCACAGAACATAAGAGACTTTGTGAGAAATCGGGGAGTCACTTACAAAAGAAATCATAATCAAAATATGGATTCATAGGCATTGACCCAATTCCTAGAGGTTGCTGTAGAGTTCAGTTCATAGCCTCTGAAACCACTGTGCTTGGGGCTGAGATGAGGCTACTCAAGTTTAGGGTTGCATGGTACAAAAAATATGCTATTACTACTCTCCTCTCTCCTTCCTGATCCTCTCTCCTGCCACCTTCTCTCCTCTCACCTGTCTGTTCCTCTCCTCTCTCCTTCCTGTTCCTCTCCTCTCTCCTGCCACCTTCCCTCCTATCACCTGTCTGTTCCTCTCCTCTTCTACCTTTTCCTCTTCTCCCTGCTGCCTGTTCCTTTCCTCTTTTACCTGTTCCTCTCCTCTCTCCTGCTTCCTTCCCTCCTCTCTCTTTCCTGTTACTCTTCTCTCTCCTGCCTGTTCCTCTCCTCTCTCCTGCCTTCTCTCCTCTCTCCTGCCTGCTCTTCTCCTCTCTCCTATCTTTTCCTCCCCACTCACCTGCCTGTTCCTCTCCTCACACCTCCTGTCTTGTCTCCTGTTTGTTCCTTTCCTCTCTTCCACCTGTTCTTCTCTTCTCTCCTGCCTCCTCTCCTCTCTCTTTCCTGTTACTCTTCTCTCTCCTGCCTGTTCCTCTCCTCTCTCCTTCCTGTTCCTCTCCTCTCTCCTTCCTGTTCCTCTCCTCTCTCCTGCCACCTTCCCTCCTATCACCTGTCTGTTCCTCTCCTCTCTCCTTCCTGTTCCTCTCCTCTCTCCTGCCACCTTCCTTCCTATCACCTGTCTGTTCCTCTCCTCTCTCCTTACTGTTCCTCTCGTATGTCCTGTCTGTTCCTCTCCTCTCTGCTGCCTCCTTCTTTCCTCTCACCTGCCTCCTTCTCTCTTCTCTCCTGCCCGTTTCTCTCCTCTATCCTGTCTGTTCCTCTCCTCTGTCCTGTCTGTTCCTCTCCTCTCTTCTACCTGTTCCTCTCCTCTCTCCTGCCTCCTTCTCTCCTCTCTCCTTCCTGCTCTTTTCCTCTCTCGTGCTCTTCTCCTTTCTTCTACTTGTTCCTCTCCTCCCTCCTTCCTCTCCTCTCTCCTACCTGTTCCTCTCCTCTCTCCTACCTGTTCATGTTTTGTTTTCAAAGGTACTGTAGCCCTACATTATTCTGAGCCTCTGGGTCAAATGTACTTGTGTTCTGACCTACTGGTCTGCTTGAAGTTTAAATATTTTATTAAAATAGTTTAACCGAAAAAGTTGTGGCTTTGTTATTGCTACATTTGACTTTATCAAACCTACTTTTGTCATACCATGGGACATTCTTGATTTCTCAAATTAAATTATCTCCTAATTCAAAGATCTGATTACCTTTTTAAATGAAAGGAATTGAAATACTCTAGATGTTCTCTTAATTCATATTGCTGTCTACTGTGTGTACGTATGCTAATGAGTAAATTAATTCATGACATCATTGTCCCTTTAAAGTCCCTATAAAGTTTATTTGGTCCTCGTAAGAGAAAATAATAAGCATTTGATGTCATTATGACAGTCATGACATTAATTTATTTACATGTATTTACAATACACATATAATACAGACACAGCATGTCCACAGCATTGTAGGTAAGTGCACCTTGACATTATTATGTAAAGCTGATAAATAACAAAACAGGCTAGACTTCTCCACTGGTACATGATATCTGAACATAACGGTTCCTTGTGAGAGACAGGTAAGGACTATGGGGATGTGGCCGACATACCTGTCCTCTGCATATTGGTGTCTGGGCCAGTTGAGCTGTAGGTGGCGACACAACCCCAGGGAGAAGATCGGGTCATCTGGCCTATGACCTCTTTGTCAGAGCTTCCCACATCCAGAGGTGCATGCTGGATCTGCTGAGGGCTCACTTGTGCTTACCGCTGACATGATGCAGTACACCTCACCACACAGCCTAAAACATATTGAATTTAGAGTGTAAGTTAAAAGGAATGGCAATCAAATCTGAGTTAATTTTTTATCTAAAATACTAACTGAAAACAAACTCACCTATCAGATTCCCCCGCAGTTATTGATTCAGGATGGTGTGGCAATCCTGTGTCTTTTCTTGATGTGTTTCACTGTTGTTTTCTCATATCTGTAAATAATTAAACTTAAAATTGTTAGAATACAGGGAAATACAATATTATTGATTTTACAACAGTATTACTATTAACAGTGCCACTATATTTTCAACAAATAAACAAAATATAACTATGTAACTATATTTTCATTGATCCATTACCTCCATGTTGCTAACCAGCTTACCATTTGGTAATTAGTCACCTAACTTATCCCACCACGAATGTTTAATTTATTCCCCACCTCGCTCTATTGTGTGTCATACTTTGTATCACAACCACTCCGCTCCTCTGCTTGAACTTCTGCGCCAGCTCCTGCTGTGGCCCTGCGATCCAGCTCCAATCCTCTGCTCCTGCTTTTGTTATTGCTCCACCTCAGGTCTTCCTCTGCTGTCAACGCTACTTCTGTGGTTGTGTGCCTGAGTCCTGTAACCCACATCACATAAAACTGGATTTGGACAGGTTTAATGTGGCTCAACGTGACATTAACTGATATTAAGTGGATATTAACGGGTTAAATATGGATTTGGACAGGTTTGAAGTGATTTAACTTGAACTGTAAGTAATTGTGAGTTGCTCTGCAGAGGTTATAGCTGGATGCAGACTTTAAACAGTTCAGCCTGGTTATAACCAGGTTTGGATGGCTTTTAATTGGTTTAACACAAAGTTTGTCAAGTTTAAAGGATTTAACCGGGTTAGAAGTGAATGTGGACAGGTTTAAAGTTGTTTAAAGTTGACCATATGAGGTTTTGAACCAATTAAAACTGGTTATAGCTCGAGTTGGACAGTAGGACCATAACCCTTTAAGCGCCAAAGTCGCCCAATTGCGAGACGACGTGGTAGAGGTAAATGGTGAGGAAAATCTATAGCTTTTGGGGTTTTTTTTTGGCTTTTGTAAGGTTTCCTCTATTGTGTGCATTGTCCTTGACAAAAAACAAAAAACAAAATAAATAAATCAACCAATAAATCAATAACTCAACAGCAATAAAGCATTCATATTCAGTGTGAGGACAAAGGTCACCAGACTGTAATCACCAAGTAAATATTGAAATCTGGTGCTTCTTTTTACACTGTCAAACAAAGTGTTTGTTAGTTTGTTCTCGCACTTGCTTCTTTATTTGCTCATTCTTTATTTGAGAGAATAGAGGACATTTCATGAAGCTGTAGTTCCATTTGCTGCCGATTCTGACTCCGGGGGCGACCTTTTTATTCCCGGAAAACTACGGGTGAGTCATGATGGCCTCGTTGAGGGTGCATTGTAGCGGGGACGAGCGGTGTTTCTGGCCTTTCTGCTGAACCTGTGCTGACATTTTCGGACAGTTTACAAAAGACTGGAAGTGGAAGAGGCCGGTGTGGGAGCAGAGAACGGCGAGGGAGAGGCTTTTGCTATGGACCTGTCACCAACGACTGGTAAATGTGATGAAGCAGCGGCGCCATTTGCTGCGGACTCTGACTCCGAGGGACCCTCTGAACTACGTGAGGGTGAGGACAGCAGCGCCAGCAAAGGTGCCAGTGGGGGTGAGCGGTTTTCTGGCCATGCTGTTGACCCTGTGCTTCGAGTTTCTGACGGTCTACAAAGGGCACCGAGCATTCCTAGCAGGAGAGGGAGAGGAGGCCGGAGTGGGAGCAGAGGACGGCGAGGGAGAGGCTTTTGCTTTACGCCCATCACCAATGATGAGGGCTGGGAACACATAAGAGACCTGGAAGTTTATCAGGAGTGGATAAAGCCTTTTGATGAACGTGTTGGCTATACAGGGGAGAGAGATCTGACAAATGCTCATCCAATAGATTTTCTGTCCCTCTTTTTGGATGATTTGTTTTGGAACCTTGTTACAAATGAGACTAACAGATATGCTCACCAGGTTTTAGCCTCAAGCCAGCTGCAGCCACAGTCCAGGTTTCATAAGTGGTATGATGTATCTGTGTCTGAAATGAAAGCTTTCCTGTCTTTGCATCTGTCTATGGGGCTTGTAGAGAAGCCTGAGATTGAGGATTATTGGGCATCATTTTGGCCAGCATACACTCCTGGTTTTGGCAAGGTAATGTCTAGTAACAGATTTGAAAGCATCTTGTCTTTTCTGCATTTTGCCAATAATGACGAGTATGTGAGAAAAGATCAGCCAGGGCATGACAGAGTTTTCAAAGTGCGTGGAATAATTACAACAATAATCCCTCGCTTTTCAGCAGTTTACAGCCCTCTCAAGGAGCTTTCCCTAGATGAGATGACAATAGCATTCAAGGGGAGATCAACCCTAAAAATCTATAATCCCCAAAAACCAGATAAATATGGCTACAGAGCATAAGTCTTGAGTGAAAGCAGGTCGGGTTATGTTCTACAGTGGTTTATGCACACTGGACAGCATACTGATGCAGCCAGTGACGTAAGTGCCCCCACGCAGTAGTCCGTGAACTACTCAGTCAATACAAAGATAAAGGGCACGAGGTATACATGGATAGCTACTACATGTCACCAGCCATTGCCAGTGAATTAGCTGAACGTGACACTGGTTTATGTGGGACAGTAAGGGGCACAAGGCAAGGAATGCCAAGAAGCTTGAGACCCCCTGCCTTACGGTTGAAACAAGGAGATGACCCAGTGTTTCTGAGGAAGGGCAAACTGCTGACTTGTGCGTGGCATGACACTAAACGCATCACAATGTTATCAACACTTCATGGGAGTGGCTGTGTCCATAAGAGAATCAGAACAAAAAACAGCCCTAGTGGGTTTCGCACAATTTACAGACCAGTGTGTGTTGACAAGTACAACAGCTTTATGGGGGGAGTAGACAGATCTGATCAGAGGATGAAAAACTATTTATTTCCACATCGGTCAAGGAAGTGGTACAACCGCATTTTCAATGCCATTATAAGCATCTGTGTTGTCAACTTACACATCATATATTCTAAGTATACCCCTGACTCACACAAGTCACTAAAGGCCTTCATCCAGGACATTATGACTGAACTACAGGCAGGTCACACCAAGGTGGAAAGTAGCAAAGGAGGGCGGCCTTCCTCAGAGGGGGGAGAGATGCCACTCAGACTGACTGATCGTCACTGGCTTTACCAAACCCATCAACGTCCATGTAGCAGCTTCCTTACGACTTTCCTTCCTTAGCCGCTGAGATGAGAAGGTAATTTGGGTCCTGTAAATTTGTGTGACGCGCTAGCCTATACAGAGACGCCGTGGCTCAGGTTACGGTTACATACGTTTATTGTAAACGGCATACAGCATCACATTGGTACTGGGCATGGACACAGTGAAGGCGAAGTTATTACCAAGATGAATTATGGATTGATCAAAATAAACCAAACAAAGTAAAAGCGGTCAACAAAAATTACGGCTACCCAACTGCCTCTCTCCTGGCCCTGTGCCCAGGTGACTGTGCACCTTTGAAACCTCCGTACCCGCCCTGCACGCACACTCACGCACCTCCGCCCATGCAACCACTCATGCTCTCCACCCGGGGGCAGCAACACACACATACACACAGTGCTCACCAAAAGGGGGTCTGTCTCCTACACACCAGCCCCTAATTATTGAGTCCCACAATAATTATTTAAACATAAACAATAGGAGACACAGTTAACACAAACAATCAACAATGCAAATGGCACAAGACTATAAGAGTCCATAATAACTCCACATCAAAGTCTTCTTTCTTCTGGTCACTATTTTGACCCATAGGTCCACAGTCAATAAAGTCATTAGAGTCAGTCCTCTGTCCAAAATTCAGTCACAAAAAATAGAAGAAAAACAAAGCCACTATGAGACCTGCAACGTCCTTAAGCAGTCTCGGCCTCCATCAGCAGACAGACCTTGGAAATAGGCCGGGCCAGGCAACTAGTCTTTGTTTTAATCCGGATCTGGCAAACATATCCTCTTTTGTCGGGAAAGGTCTCCAATACTCGTCCCATGATCCAAGAGTTCCGAGGGGCAGTACTGTCCATGACAATCACAATATCCCCAGGGATAAGATTCCTCTTCACTCCAGCCCAGCGTTGGCGGTCCTGCATTAGAGGCAAGTATTCTTTGGTCCACTGCTTCCAAAATAGGTCTGACATGTACTGAACTTGTCGCCATCTAAATGTCTGTAGGCTGGAACTGTCCAGGTGGTAATAAAGGCAAGTTCTTCAGCAGCAACAAGTGATTTGGTGTTAAAGCCTCCAGGTCATTTGGATCTGTGGATGCCTTAGTAATAGGCCGGCTGTTAAGGATGGCCTCCACCTCACAAAGCACTGTATGAAGGCCTTCCTCGTCAAGATGTTGCACTTTGAGAGTAGAATTTAGCACTTTCCTCACAGATCGAATGATCCTTTCCCACACTCCTCCATGATGTGATCCTGCCGGTGGGTTAAAAGTCCACTTGATGCCCTTTTGTAACAGCATGTCATTGAGTTTTGTCTGATTGTATTGTTCAATGGCAGCTTTTAGCTCTCGTTCTGCTCCAACGAAGTTTGTGCCATTATCAGAGCGCAGTTCCCGGACCTGTCCCCTCCTGGCCATGAAACGCCTGAGATCATTAATAAAGGAATCGGTGTCCAACGACGGCGCCACTTCGATGTGAACAGCCCTTAAAGCGAGGCAAGTAAACAGCACACCATGTCTTTTTACTGTACACCTCCTGCTTTTCACCTCAAATGGGCCAAAGTAATCCACTCCAACACAGGTGAATGGTGGTTAGTCTGGGTGGATTCTCTCCTTAGGCAAGTCTGCCATCTGCTGGCAAACAGGGGAAACACTTTGTCTTCTGCAGACAGTACACTTTGATAAAATCGCCTTTATTGCAGTGCTCACCCCAGTGATCCAATACGTCTCACTGAGTTTGGACAGCATGTGATTTCTGCCACTATGCCCCACTTCTTGCTGGATATGTCTGAGCAGCAGGGTGCTAATGTGGAGCTCCTTGGCCAAAATAATGGGATGTTTGGACTCTGCTGAGCCTGCCACCAACTCGCAAGATGCTCTCTTCCAGCTTTGGGCATAATGTATACAGGCGACTGCCTTTCCTTACATTCTCTCCTTTCTTCAGACTCCTGATTTCTTCTGGGAAGCATTTACCCTGGCAGAACTGTATTACAGCAAACTCAGCCTCATTAATATCCTCCACAGTGAGGCAGGATGACTCAGACGTGTTCCTAAATGCACTCATGTCATCTTCCAAATATCTCTGTTGTTCCAGACTGAGTTTGTTATGACCATAGCTGGTCTGCAACTCTTTCCTTTTCTTACAGCAAGACCACAGCCATTTTTTGTACCTCAACAGCCATGCCACAGATTTTCTTAAACGGATCCAAGAGGAGAAGTAGTGAACCAGGTAAGTAGTTGGATCTTCTCCTGTGCTTATGGCATTTACCGTGATGGTGTTCTTTACCTCAGGGTCGCTGAGTGAGAGTTTATCTACTTCAGGATTCATCGGCCACTCACTCTCAGCTTGAGAAAGTGAGGCCCTGATGTCCATGCAGGATCTTTAAGAAACTTCTCCACCTTGACCCCTCGGGAAGCTGCGTCTGCAGGGTTAAAGCCTGTGTCGACATATCTCCACTGGTCCGGATGAGAAGATTTTAAGATCTCAGCCACACGATTTGCCACAAACACTCTGAACCTGGTGGTTTCATTCCAAATGTACTTTAACACGGATGCACTGTCTGTCCAGAAAACAGAATCTTGCAGGTCCATGTGTAGTTCTTTTCTCCACAGAGTGTCAATACGACTGGCCATCGTGGCTGCCACAAGCTCCATTCTGGGTATGGTGACTGTCTTCATTGGTGCCACACGAGACTTGCCCATTATAAAGGCACTGTGTTTCTGGCGGTGCTCATTTTGCAGCAGCAGGTACGTTATGGAACCGTAACCGTCTTGGCTGGCATCACAAAAGTGGTGTAATTGAGCTGTTATTACATTTCCAAAATCCACAGGTTTTACACATCTGTCCAACTTAAAGTTGTCCAGCAGATGAAGCCCTTGTATCCAGCTCAACCATTCTTTAGAGACTGCTTCAGGTATTGCCTCAACCCAACCAACCGCTCTTCTGCAGAGGTCTCTCAAGATTTTTGCAACCAGGACGACTGGACTCAGCATGCCCAAAGGGTCATAAATGGAGCTCACAGTTGAGAGAATTCCTCTGCGAGTAAGTGGCCTTTCCCGCAGCACAATCTTGAATTTAAACGTGTCAGATTGAATGCACCATTCCACCCCCAGCACTCTCTCAACCGGTAAAGAAGGCTGCTCAAAGTCCAGCTTTATCACTCCTTTCGCTCTATTCATCTCTGGAATGCTCTTAAGGACATAAGGCCTGTTGCTTAGCCATTTTGTTAGGCAAAATCCACCCTTCGCACACAGAGCCACCAGTTCACGGTACAGTGCAACTGCTTCCTCCTCAGTGGAAACAGATGCAAGGCAGTCGTCCACATAGAAACAATGCTGGATTTTATCCACTGTTTTTCTTCCTTGCCTCCGAAGAGGGCGGACGTGTTTTCCTACTGCTCTGCTGCTGTGCTTATCTTGCCTGTCCTGTGTGAGCTGAACTCCTCTGGATTCTCTGCCTGCTGCATTTTACTAAAACTGAATACCAAAGCTAAACCATGGAATTGATTAGCTTGTCCCTCAGTGCGATTGACAAGATTTTTTCACCCAGAAGTGGGGCCCCCGGGGAGCCCACATGTCCAGATGGGACCTTTGCGACTGGCTACACGATGGACGCATGGCAAAAGTGGCAGGTCATGTGCCTGTCGGTTCTGTCCGTTGAGGACATCGAGGACGTCTATATAATTGGACTTATGGTAGCAGGGCATCTAATGATTGGCCTGGGAGTTGCTCTGGTCTATTGGAAAGTCTACAAGGCGGCAGCCAGTAAAGAGTCCAATCGGCTGCCCCAGGAAATTAAAGACCACCTTGGAGCGGAGTGTGACCGACTCTCGGGGATACTGAGGAAAGGGACATTGATCGAGGAACTTTATCGTGACATCTTGGCTCGGTCCAACGAGGAAACCAAACGGTTGGATTACATCTTGGGTCAGTCCAATGAACTGGTTCGCCAGACTGCGGGCTTGAATAAGAAACTGCACGAGCTGTCGGAGTCGCTCTCTAATCTGAAGGGGCATTAACCGAGGATGACCGGACCGGACTTTTGGAGCGAAAGAAATTGTATTTTCATTCATGGCTAAATGAAATTGAATTTTAATTAATTATTAATTTGGAAAGCCCTAACTATGTTATCCCCTTGTGGAATGTAAGCATGCAGCGGATCCTATCTGCCCCCCGCCCTGCGCATCTGTGATATCTCTTCAAGGCCAAGCCACTGGCCTCACTGACTCCACATGCAGACACAACAGACCCCCCCCCAAACACACACACACACACACACACATACACTCCCTATCTCAGTGTCGGCCCTCCCTGTATTTCCTGCCTTCTACTATCGCTCCCCCTTCCCCCAGGCCCATCGCAGGCCCTGTGATAAATGTGTGATATCCCATTGCTACTTGTTGTTTTTGTTAATGTATGTTTATGCTGTTTTACTTGCAACTGTAACTGCAACTTTCAAGAAGAATGGAGTTATGTGGCCGCGCACTCAGATGCTGCAGCCCAGATGCTCTCTCATCTAAATGTAATTTCTCCTTGTGAAATTTTTCCCTGTGAGACAAATAAAGCTATCTGCTTCCTCCTTAAACAGGTGTCCGAAATCCTCAGCACATTTCTTCAAAGCAAAGTTGGCACAAGCAGGGGATGAGGTGGCCCCAAACAAGTGTACCTTCATCCTGAACTCCACAGCTGGTTGACTTAGGTCCCCCTGTGGCCACCATAGGAACCTCAGCAGGTCAGCATCCTCTGGAACGACTCGCACCTGATGCAACATGGATTCAATATCTGCCATGATGACAACTGGCTCCTTTCTGAATCTTGTCACAACTCCTATAAGCGAGCTGGTAAGATCAGGGCCTTGAAGTAACTGTTCATTGAGAGATTTTCCTTTAAAACTGGCTCCACAATCAAACACCACTCTCAGCTTTCTTTTAGTAGGATGATGAACACCGTGGTGTTGTATGTACCAGACTTTGCAATCACAGCGATCCAGCTCATTTTCAGGTACCCTCTCAGCGTAGCCCTTTACTAGCAGATCATTCATAAAGGTGGTATACTCTGAGCGGAACTGTGAGTCTCTCTGAAGCCTTCTTTTCAGATGCTGCAGCCTTTGTTCCACCACTTTCTTGTTATTAGGCATGCTGACCTCTGGTGCTCTAAATTGCAGGCAAATCTGGTAGTGACCATCCTGATGTTTAGCAGACGTAGTCACCAGCTCCAGGAACTTCCGATCCTCTCTGGACAGTCCTGGCTGCTCATCCATGGCAGTTTCGGGAAAATCGTTCTTAAACTGTTGTTTCCACAGCTCATCCAGGTTTATGATGGAAACACTGTTTACTGTCACTGATTCACAATCAATGGCCTGCCCACTGCTTCCTGTCAGTGGCCCATTAACTGTCCATCCCAGTACAGTCCTGATGGTGTAAGGCCCATCATCCACACTGTGGATTACCTCCAGTGGCTCCATGGCTTTTGGAACATTTGTCCCTATAAGCAGATCAATCCCTGCATCAATCCGAGGTAAGGCAAGGTGCTTCAGGTGCGGCCACATTTTCAGATCCTTTTCTGTTGGTATATTGCTTCGATATACTGGCATTGACTCCTGTGTATAGGCTCTTGGCAAATCGATGAAGTCCTCACCCTCAAGTGCAGCTATCTCCAATTCTGTAAGCACATGGCTGGTCACCACCTTTTCCTGACCCATGGTTCTCAGAAGAATGCTGGTCTTTCTTCCAGTGAGGTGGAGTCTGTGCATTAATTCCTCTGTGCAGAATACCGCTGTGCTGCCTTGGTCCAGGAAAGCATATGTGTATATGGTTTTACTGCCCCTTTTAGCTTTAACCTGCACAGGCACAATAGGCAGCTTGCAGTTCTGCTCTCCAGCCCCTGTAAGACCACTTGAGTCCAGGGTGTTATCCACGGACACTGTGACGTTCCTCTCAGTCTGGTCAGCATTACTCACATTTTCCTTGTGCAGTACAGTGGGGTGTTTCAGGCCACACTTTAAACAGGAGATCCTTTTACGGCATTCTTTACTGACGTGTCCTTTACACAGACAGCTATAACAGAATCCATTCTCCTTCAAGAAGCCAATCTTCTCTTTGTGGGCCATTCTTTCCAACTGTGAACACCCCTCCAGCGAGTGTCCTCCTTTACAGCAGGGGCAAATATTGCTCCTTTGTTGGTGAGTATCTTTGCTCTTGTTCCCAGACTGATGCTTCCTCTCCACAGGGTCCACGGTGGGGGCAAAGCTTGTTCCTTTAATTCCGGTGCGGAGGTGAGTTTTAGGTTTGCTTACACCTTTATGCATTGTAGGTGCATCCTGTATATTGCCAAACACCGGGTCGGTCAGGATCTTCAGTTGCCTTTCAACAAAGGTTGTGATGTCAATAAACCTTGCTCTTCTGTCTGCTTTCTCCTGTAGATTGCAGGCATGACTCCTCTAGCGGTCTCTCATTTTATATGGCAACTTCCTTATAATGTCCAGCATATTAGTGGGTGTGTCCAGGTCGTGTAGGTACTGCACATCTTCCATAGCATTACAACAGCTGCGAAGGGAGAGACTGTATTCCTGTAGAGCCTTCACGTCCTCCGTTTTGATTTGTGGCCATGTTAATGCTCTCTCCATGTATGCAGATGCCACTTTCTGCTCATTCCCATAATGCTCCCTTAATAAAGCTTTTGCTTTAAAGTATCCTCTTTCTTCATCAATATATTGGCAACTTCTCACCAGCTCCTTTACATATCCCTTTGTATATTGCTCCAGGAAATACAGTCGATCATAGTTGTTATTTGTATTGCATTCCACTCCATTTTCAAATGCTCTCATGAAGGTGTGATACTTAAGAGGGTTGCCATCGAAAACTGGAATTTCTCTTTTTGGAAGAGCAGACAGGCATTGTTGTTGTATGAGAAGTGATGTGATTTCATTCTGCTTTCTCATTATATCAAATACACCATCATTATTGGGTGTATTTTCAGAGAATGTATTGCCATATTGCGTCAGTGTATTCTCAGACTTGTGGATGGACTGTGAACGATACCAGGGCTCACAACTTGTAGGAGGCTGCGCATTAAGTACAGATAGTTGAATGGTCTTAGGCTCTTTTAGTGGAGGTGCATTGTCATATTTTTGTGTTTTAGGTTTAGCAGAGAGAGATGGAGTAAATTCTGTAGCATTTACATTGAGAGGTAGTGGCTTTTGTGGCTGTTTCCTTTCAAGATAGGAGTTTATCCCATCAGAGGCTCTTGATTTATCACCACTGACAATGCTGCTCTTGGCCTTTATCACGCTCAATGTAGCCATTTTTTCAGCTATTTCACTGTCCAACTGAAATTTTTCTCTTCTTTTACGTAATTTTTCTTCTTCATCTTCAATTGCGTGTCTCTCTGTTAGCAGTTTTTGTCTGGCTTCTAATGCTGCCAACTCAGCTTCTGCCTTCCAACGCGCAGATGAGCGTGAGGTAGTGGATGAGTGATGAGAACGAGACCTTTTACTCCCAGAGTTGGAAATACTGTCTCCAGGTTGTATCTGATTATCTGGGTCATGTTCTACGGAGGATGCGAGCCTTTCCACATTCTCAGTGCTTGTAGGTGATGGGTGTGGCTCAGGCTCATTTGAATTTTCATTTACAGGTTGCAAGTTTTCCGTTTTCCAGTCTTTTACTGCATCAATAATGCCTCAGAATACTCCATAATTGTGGTAAACCATTCCTTTTGTTTTTTCCGTTCATCCTCTGGAAATAGTGGAAGCAGTTCATTGTGTACGGAGTGAGCCTTTTCACACAGTGCATTTAGGTTTTTCAGATCTGATGGGATTTGTGAGGCATTTTCCTTGGATTTCATTTGAGATTTCATTTGTGGTATTAGTGCTTTGATTTTATTAACAGCTGTTTTACGCTCATTTTGAAGTCGTTCAACTTTGTTTTCCAGTGCTTTGGTTGTAAGTTTAACTTCTCTTTTTCCATTTTCCATATTCGGACATTGCACAGAGTTACCAGCTTGACTCATTGTGATACTTTATTTCACGTGAACCAGCATTAAAATTCATAGAAAATCACATTCAAGATTCATGCTCATTGCATTCAAGTTTGAACAATTCAACACCTTTGCATCCCGACAACATCAGCGCTGCGCATTGAATCCCGTTTCAATCAAAGGCCTTTGTCAAGCATAGAGAAATAGCGCTTCCTTAGGTGCAATTACACCCGCTTCATTCATTAAATTCAAACCATCAAAGATGCGCGGCGGCATCGAAAGGATTGATCCTCTTTTCAATCCACAAAACCACGAAACAGGTAAGCTTACCTGTACTTAAATGAATGAATTGTGTGGTGTTTAGCACTTAGCTGCTTCTCCTTTGTTCTCCTGCTAATGGCCTGCTCCTTTGGCGTTCGGGTGCGCAACGTGATGCTCTTCATAGATTGCCTTTTTTTGTTGACAAATGTAGCGGCTTCGTTACGACTTCGTTACGACTTTCCTTCCTTAGCCGTCCTGTAAATTTGTGTGACGCGCTAGCCTATACAGAGACGCCGTGGCTCAGGTTACGGTTACATACGTTTATTGTAAACGGCATACAGCATCACATTGGTACTGGGCATGGACACAGTGAAGGCGAAGTTTATTACCAAGATGAATTATGGATTGATCAAAATAAACCAAACAAAGTAAAAGCGGTCAACAAAAATTACGGCTACCCAACTGCCTCTCTCCTGGCCCTGTGCCCAGGTGACTGTGCACCTTTGAAACCTCCGTACCCGCCCTGCACGCACACTCACGCACCTCCGCCCATGCAACCACTCATGCTCTCCGCCCAGGGGCAGCAACACACACATACACACAGTGCTCACCAATAAGTGTCTGTCTCCTACAGTCCAGATTGTGTTGTTTGCTCAGATCGATCTCGCCCCAAAGGCAGAGTACAGACAAGGTACAGGTGCCGTGAGTGTGGTGTGCGTCTTTGTGCTGTGCCTTGCAATGAAATTTACCACACTAAAAAGAACTACAAACGTCATTTGAATGGATGAAGAATAAAATAAATTTTCATAATAAGCATTTGTACATTTATTTATTCATTCATTCATTCATTTATTCAGTCAGTCAGTCATTAATTTTCTTACTTATTTCTTTACTTTGTCATCCACACTGCTCCTCTTAGTATCTCACACTCACCATGGCTGAAAATCATATTTATTGCTCCAGCTCTGGGAAGCCTGTCCCATGTAAAACATAGCCCTTTTATCTGTTATTATCCCTTTAGGCGCCGAGGTTTATTGCTGGTCGCTGGCTCCCCCGTGTGACTGCCCCCCTATAAAATAAAGTTCAAGCCAGGACCAAGCTCCATGAGCCTGGCATAGAACCACGGCCTCACAAGGCCAAGGGGTCTGGATCGCAGTAAACGTGAGGGGAGCTGGCCAGAACGTGGCTGCATCCGCCCGGGCCGCAGCCACAGCCCAGGCTTATGCAGCCGTGTCCCGGACATCTCCCCTCCTCTTTACCGCAGTCCCAGGGGTGTCTAGCTTCGTTCTTTTTAGCCTGTTTTGCGTGGATGAATACCCCGTGTGAGGCTGTGGCTGTAGCCCAGGCTTATGCAGCCGTGTCCCGGACATCTCCCCTCCTCTTTACCGCAGTCCCAGGGGCGTCTAGCTTCGGTCTTTTTAGCCTGTTTTGCGTGGATGAATACCCCGTGTGAGGCTGTGGCTGCAGCCCAAGGCTGATGCAGCCGTGTCCCGGACATCTCCCCCCCTCTTTACTGCGGGCCCAGGTGCGTCTTTCCCCGGTCTTTTCAGCCTCATTTGACCGGACCCAGACCCCCGTGTGAGGCTGTGGCTGCGTCCCGGGCGGATGCAGCCGCGTTCTGGCCAGCTCCCCCCACGTTTACTGCGATCCAGACCCCTTGTGAGGCCGTGGTTCTATGCCAGGCTCATGGAGCTTGGTCCTGGCTTGAACTTTATTTTAGAGGGGGGCAGTCACACGGGGGAGCCAGCGACCAGCAATAAACCTCGGCGCCTAAAGGGTTAACCTGTCAGAAACAGTTTTAGCCAGCTCAAAACTGGATGTGGACAGGTGTCATGTGGTTTAACTTGGACCTCAACTGGTCTTAAGTAGATTTAAACAGGTTATAGATTGATAAAGGTTTGAAGTGATTTAACTTGACCTGTAATTGTGAGTATCTCTACAGAGCTTATAGATGGATGCAGACTTTAAACAGTTCTAAAGGCATTCAGTCTGGTTTTGGATGGCTTTTAATTTGTTTAGCCTAGAACCTGGTTAGAAGTAAATTTGGGCACTAACCAGGTTCCAAAGTAATTGTTATAAGGATGCTAAAATGACCAGCTAGGCTTCTTACAGCCATACAACCCTACAATGCACGCCCAATGCACGCCCAATCTCGTCTGATCTCAGATGCTAAGCAGGGTGGTTAGTACTTGGATGGGAGACCACCTGGGTGGGGCTCACAACCCCCCCAAGTTCCTATCCTGGAGCGATATGATCACCTTGAGCCCTTTCATCCACGTGTAGTTGTTATGGAGCGCAAGCCAATCAGAATGCAGAGATTAGCACTCATCCATAAACATACCCTCAGTTCATTCACATTCACCCCCAGTAACAAGTAAAAAATTCAAGTTACTGACAAAACATTTTTTTTCATTCCTTTTAATTCTTGTTTTTGATCATTGCTGGCTTCTTATAAATGCTAATTCTTAGACATTTCTGTAACAAAGCCAAAGTTGTGGAAGTGCGCATAAAGAGAAGTGCATCTAACACACATTTCTGTCCAACGTCCCTTTGACAATAAATGTGTACATTCTTGTGTGACACGAATAGATGTGTCCACCAGAATGTGTGTATAATATTAAACAAGCTATTTAGTAATAACATTTTAAATTATAATTTTACTATTATTCACCAGATTGTCATTATTACTAATCACATTGTGTTATTGTATATTAATAAAAGTTAAATCAACAAAATGCATGTAATATTATTAAAATATTTATTGACACTTAAACCCAAAAGATACAACATATACAAAGGGCTTTATATACAGATTGAAATATGTAGAATATTTACCAGACATTATTATTATTTACACAACAATTGCATAGTATTACAGTACATATACAGTACTACAAGGTAATCATTTGTTTATTTTCCAATAAGTGATGTTTTCAAAGTAATCACATCTACTAAGACCTCTAGTTCAATTTTGCTGCAAATACAAACACAATGAGCTCTAGCCTTATGGTAGCCCTAAACAAGATTTTGCTTGTGGCAAATCAAATGACACATAGTTTTTTTAAATGAACCAACTTAAACACATACAATAAAGAGATTTTTTTTTTTGAATCACAAATCTCTTATTATATTTGAACATTAAATAAGAGCAAACAAGAAATATTCTGGACACTAAACAAGAATTAATAAAGTGCAAAACAAAACAAAAAAATAATGCTTACAACTGAATAAACAGACATATATAAAGACAGTAGATAATAATGCTCTCTAGTTGTTTTTTCCTCCTTTTTAATTGCTCATCTATCACACCTTGGAAGTGTTCAAAATATTAAACACAACACCTTCAAAAAGTGGTTGATTTCCTAGTTGCTGGGCAAAAGGTAAACATTTTCTGGCTGCTTTCAGAAGCTTTGTCTTTGGAGGGCATGTACCTCTAAAGCAGCCCACCACATTGGGGTACCTGGCAGGCCCCACAAGGCCTCAAGGACCTCAAGGCTTGATTGGTCAGGATGTCGGTGCAGGGGCAGTGCTACAGGTATGAAGTGTTGCCCTGACTGCTCGATGCCCCACGAAGCAGTGTGGATGTAGCCTGTGGCTGGGACCTTGAGCTTGACCTTGCTGCTGACACTCTGGGTTGTATATGTGTGGTCGGCTTACAAAAATAAAACTTAATATAAGTGATTTGATTTAAATAATAAATGAGAAATTACTTCAGAAGCAAACATCTGGTACTGCAATCACAGTAAGGTTGACAAACCTTCATAGAAAATGTTTTTAGAAATGAATATGAATACCACGAGGGTTTTGAAATCATATTTTACAAATTAATCTGGAGACTAGAAGAGGGTGACAGGACACAGCTGGGGAAGGAAAGAGTTAACATATAACTTCAAATGTATAACAGCCAATATACATTGTTGTGTTTAAAGTTTGTTGAACTATTCGGAACATCAGTCCTCCCTAGTTCACTTACTGTAATAAAGTATCCATACTTGTAAAGAGCTTGAACAACTTACCTCCACTTCTGACCATGCCTTTTTCCAGCTTCAAGATGAAGGGTCTGGTACTGCTCCTGAGGTTGATCTGGTGGTGGTAGGATATTGGCAGAGTGGGAGCTTCTGGCATTGGTTCATATGACAGCACTCTCTGGTGAGGCTTCACTTTTGGCATTACTGTTGCTCTGTAGTTGGCCTTTTTCTCTTCCTGTGCAAAGAAGGTTGATATAGATTTGGCATATAGATTGGGCAGAGGAAAGGAGAGCCTCTGAGGACAGGATCATCTCTGACTTGGTCTACAATCCTTTTATACTGGCCCTAGATTGCAGTTGTTACTTTACTGTGGGAGGAGAGATTGGCCTTTTTTTCTTCTTGATGACAAGTACCACTGATGACTATCCTCAGCCACCCATGCTGCCTGAGGGTACCTTATCCAGGCTAACTTTGTCTTCTGTGCTGCTCTGGTCTCATGTCTGTCAGCTCCCAGGCACCAGCCAAACAGAGTGTAGCCCCACCTTGATTCATCCCTTGTCAATGTCAAATTGGCAGCAAACCTGACATGCTCTTGAAGAGCACCGACTGCAGTGACAATCTCCTGCCTTAGGTCAGCTGGCACGAGGTGGTGGTCACTGTTGTCTGCCAGTTCTAGAAGAAGCAAGCCCAAGGCTTCCACCTCCTGTAGCCCATGAAGATGCAGATAGCTCTGGGTCATCAGCACATCCTGCAGGGCAGCCCTTTTTCACTTTGTTTAGTCGACTCCTCTTCTTCATGGGACTGCGCTTCCTCAATTGCCGATATGTAATATACTAATCAACGTGTTTAGGCAGTTACAAAAATCAACAGTAGTCTCATTCACACACAAATATTATGCCAATACATACGACATATTGACTTTCATTGCTAAAATCTGCATTAAATGTATAGGGATATGATCCCTGCAAGTGCTGACCCTGACCCAGCAACCTTGGAGTGATTCCATGCGTCTGTTCCTCTGCTGTTCCTCTCTGTGTTATTAACTGTCTATAAAACAAAATGTGTTATCAATAGATTTTTTTTTATATTAAAGCAGTTTTATGACTCGCTTGGAATGGCATAATTCCACATCTTTGTGTGGAAATTGTACAGGTATGAGTGCCCCGCTGGCACCATTACTTGTTTAGCTTAACACCATTCAGCACCACCACCTTCACAGACAAATACAGCTAAATGCCAGGGGGATCCTGCGAAATACAACAAACTCAACAAACTGCAAGTTTCTTATTTATTCTGCTGTCAAATTAAATATTGTCATGATAGTTTAGATGGTTTTACAATTATTACTACAAAGACATTAACCCACTTGCATATAACTAATATGTTTGCTTGCAGTTGCCCAGTGAGCATTGACAGCCTCTGTTGATTTAAACTGGTAGATTCCATTGATATCAAGGCCTGCAGATCCCTTGAAATCGCTAATGATGAACTCAATCACTGAAGTGGTCTTCTGTAACATTCATTCACAATAAAGTGAAAGTATGGTCACCCTTATCTTTTTAATTTTCAAAATTAAATCTTATTTTGTAGTGTGACTCCTCAGTTCAATACAATGTATGTCTATTTTAACAAATAGGCAATTAGATGCTTCTTTCATTTCATACATGGATTAATATTATTGCCTGGACTAGGAGCATCATGTCATTCTTATTTTAGGCCAGCACTGCACCTGCCAAGGCACTCATGGCAACACCCCATACTTGACATATATCTGTTTGATGACAACAACATCCCAGCAGTGCAGCCAGTGTCGGATGTCGCCTTTTGCACTCAGTCACCAGATAGATTCTCCAGGATGATGCAGCACTGTCACTGAAAGAATAAGAGCAAAAAAAATTATTTTACTGTTTTATACATCAATTGAATTGCAAATGACCCTTGACAGATATAGGAGGTGGGGGTGAGTGGAACTCCATCTTCTCCTTCAAGGGCTTCCTCTCCACTTTGGCATTCTTGTACTTAGAAGAGGACTCAAACAGACCATACATCTCATTGTATTTTAGCCACTTGATGTTAGGGGGAGCTATGCCAAGGGCCTGGGCAGATGGTGGTGGTTGCTCCCAGTATTTCTGCCAGCCCGCGTCTGAGGCAGAGATGTCTACAAGGGATGAAAATCTTCCCTGAGATGTCCTGGGCCTGTTGGCACAGTCCTGACTGACAGCTGGTGTGAGCTCTCCCCAGGTGGTAAGCTATGTGTAGACCGGCACCTCAGATGTGTCAAGAACGTTCTCTGAAGAAGAAATCCCCCCAAAAATATATTAAGTACTTTAACTTGAAATGTAAATGTAATAATACATTTCACAATGTATAATATTTTTGGCACAAACAGAAACATTTCTCACATTGAAAGGAGTGCAAATGATTGATTGGCAACAAAGAGATTTTCAAAGTTTGCATTCTGCGTTTTCAGATCTTATTTTAGAGACCATAAATGGTATCTGATACAAAAATTCTAGTGCAGAGTTGCTATATAAAAGAAATTAAAGTATATAGTTATTAGAAAGAAAAGAGAAAACTTAACAAAGGCCAAGAACAGCTTCATATCCAGCAAATCATATTTGTATAGTCTATTAATAAAACAAATGCTTGTTCTGAATGTATTATCTCTTAATGCCAACAAATAATTTCAACAATGAATCTGATACACTGGATAGAGCAGCAAAGTTTTTGACAATATCCATCACAATCAACACAGGTGAAGCTTAAAAAAAATACTAAAGCTACCGATAGGCATCAGAACCGCCAAAATATCTCACCATACAGAACAGAACAGAATTCTCACCTATGTCAGCTAACAATCCAGTGTAACATAACCATCATCACCATCATCAGTAGCATAAAATATTTTAAATCATTGCACGGTGAAATCATTTTAAAATTCATGGAAATGGTAGATTCAGCCTTCTTGTCTTTGTCTTGATTCTCGTTTCAACAGATACAATCACATACAAAGTTCTGATATACTGCTTTACAACTATTACTAATTATTGCTCAACATCTCATGAGTTCTTAATATGTCAGAAAGTTTCTGTGCACACTAAACACTGATGTTTTACTATTGAAAGTGCTACATTTTCCTATAAACAAAACAGTAACTGTAGTGTAAACTTAGTTACAGAATCTAAAAGAAAAAATCTAGTTTACCTACTTACAGATGCAAACTCTCTGGCATACGGCAGCATTTGCTCCTTTTGCCACTTTAGAAGCTAATTTTTCTTCTTGCAATATTCTGACATCAACCACACAACCCAGTCTACATCATTTTCAAGCAGCCATCTGAAGGAGTTTCCAGCATACTTGCTAAAAGTGACAACTGGCCTTTCCCAATTTTCCCTCCAGTTTTCTTTCTTTCGCAATCCAGCCAGCTAGGGTCTACTGCTTTGCTGAGAGCCATTGCCACAGTCTTACCTGTATCTATGCACTGCAGCTTGGCCTCTCTCAGCCTGTACAGACGAATGCATGGGTATTTTTGAGCATCCTGGTGCTGTTTTAGATGGCTGTTCAACTGTTGTTTCTGTGTGAAGCTTTTTCCACACACATCACACTTATCTTTTGGACCATGAAGCTTTGTGTGCCGAGTCAGGTTAGACTTCACTGTGAAACTCTTGTTGCACACTCTGCATTTGTGTCCCGCCACGTCCATGTCCTCTATACAATATACACACTCACTACCGAAATCCAAGCACCTGTTCCCAACATGGATGTGCTATTAAGCTACTTCCTCTTGATGTACACAACCTTGCTGTGGGGAAGCTGGCCTAGTGGTCAAAGCAGGAGACAGACTCCAATGTTCTTTTTCACCAACCTTTTATTCACCAAGTGCCTCGTGGAGCTTCCAAACAAAATATACACATTTACAAAAGAAACTGTTAACATTTCTTAACAAAACTTAACAACTTAGAATAAACATAAACTAAGCCACGTGCACCTGGCTCCTTGGTTGTTCTCCCCTACAGCTCTTCCCACACTGCCTTAAATACCTTCTTAATTGCCCGGGACACTCCTCCCGACCAATTCATTTCATCCTCCAGGTATATGCCACTTCAAATAAGCATGTAAGTCCAGATCCCCCGCATCCCACCAGTCACATCTCACTCCCCCATACTCTCAACACAAACACAAAAGTAAACCCATACACCCAATAACATAAATACATAATAAACAAACTGGAGGAGTGGCTAAGCAGATCCCAGGAAAAACATCAGACATCTCAGTCCAGAAAAGTGCAGTTCTAGGAACAGCTAAGATACTGCGCAGAACCCTCAAGCTCCCAGACCTCTGGTAGAGGACCCGAGCTTGAAAGGATGAGACCACCCGTGGAGGGTGAGATGGGAATTTATATATACATTATATATATATATATATATATATATATATATATATATATATATATATATATATATATATATATATATATATATATATATAATTGTGTATATATGAGGTGAACTGGCCTCCAGTTCAACCAGAAGGAGGTGGATGAACTAAATGCTGTACAAAGAGAGCCAACAAATGGTTGTAACTCAAATGCAAATGACATCCATAAACTAGCTGAATCCATGCTAGCTTTGGACTCAAAAGCTGACTATTTTGAAATACATTGTAAGCAAAACAACATTCTAATAGAAGGCATTCCAGAAATTCCTGCTGAAAAATGGCAGGATTCTGAAGATAAAGTCGAGCAGATTTTGATGTTGAAATTAGACCGCAATTAGATTACTATTGACAAAGTGCACAGAGTAGGAAAAGTCACGAGTGTCAATTCCACCAGGCCAAGACCCATTATGATGAAGTTTCTGAGCCATAAGGATAAGCAACAGGTTTTGGAAAATGCTGTTTTTTAAATGAAGATTATTCAGCATCTGTTCGTCAAAAAAGAAAAGAACTAATACCAGCATTGTGAGCAGCTAGAGAGAGAGAGACGAAATAGCCTTTCTATGCTATGATAAGCTGATCACATATCCATCTTCAAAAGCAAAAACTGCACCCAATACAAAATCAAAATGGGAAAGAATCTTGTTTTTTAGTTCATTCTTGATAAGCCTTTTGTGATGAGTGATGCATATACAATTACCAAAGAAGGGGTTAAATATTGCTCTTTTAAATGTTTGCAGTGTGAGAAACAAAATTGCAGAATTGATAGATGTAATAGATACTAATAATGTTCATATTTTAGCACTGACAGAAAAGTCATCTTGATTCATCTTTTACTGATGATGCAGTCTGGATACTGGGCTATAACATTTTTAGAAAGGTACATTGTGTAACTTTCATAAATTTCTACCAGTTACTGACACCTGTGGCGTTAGAGGAACTATAGTCAGTGTCGTGCTCGCTCTCGGGCACGTGTTCATACGAGCATGACTGAGAAACCGGAGCATCAGCCTCATCACACTCTTTTACAGACTCATCACAGACTCTGAGATTTACTGGAGTCATGTTTAGAAAAGTTACACTTCTGAAAGTTTGACAAACTTTATTTGAGACTAAGCTATATTTGACTCTCGAGACTGACAGAGAGTGAACTCTTGAGGCAGAGGCAAGATGTTGAAAATAGTTTTATAAAGTGTTTTTCAACACAATACAGTAGCTAGAGCAAACTCTGTGTGATATATTATCGACTGTATGTAACATTTGTCAAAAAAGCGTTGACAAATGTTAGCTTAGCTATATCACATAGTTCCCATCGAGGCCCTGCAGTGTTTGCACAGGAGTCTCAGCAGAATAACGGCAAAAGTTAGTCAACTTAGCTCTATCAGACGGGATACGATACATAATGTGTTACTATTACTGTTATTTTTCCGAGTCTTTGCACAAATATTAGAGCATTTCATTTTTATTTGATCAGCTAATGTCTAAACAGCTGCACTGTTCCTAAACCTTGTGTAACATCAGTGACAAGCACCAAAACAACACTCACTGACCTCTTTTTTATTCTAGAGAAAAGCAAAATACATATTGAGTACAGGAGTTTTGCTTGTTTCTAGGTACCACTACTGTACTAAATTGGTCTTGCATTAGGTTGAGACAACATAAATGTAAACCCACTACCCCGTATCATTTCAGCTTATCCTTGTTTATTTTACTCTTGGTGTCATTCAGAATACCTCCAACATGAAATTTAGCTCAATAAAAGAACAAATATGTCATTTATTTTTATTGTTCTCTTCTCAGGACTCCAGCCATGGAGTTTGAAGCTCCTGTGGAGGAGGGCACTAACAGTGACTGCAGCATCTGTCCCCGGAGAGGGATGAAGTGCTCCAGATGAATGTAACTCGCCTGTGAGGGTTTTTTTCTGCATGTGACAGAGTGAGCCACACCAAGATCAGCTGAACCAAACAGGGGTCAGCCAGCTCGGTGCAACTGCCTGAAATGCCCAGTCATGCCAACAGATCTAGAAAACAAATGCTGCAGGAGGATCCAACAGGGCGTCTCAGCACACCACATGGAGCTGTTTTTATTTCAGAAAACCAGATTAAAAAAAAAAAAAGATTTCTTTGTTTTATTAATTGAAAGTTTTATACAGTGTTTATACGGAAGCGTAATGCATCCATTTGAATTATAAAAGTTTCTGTTTTTACGAGAAAAGTAATTCTGTTTTTACGAGAAAAGTAATTCTGTTTTTACGAGAAAAGTTTGAGGCATATTAAGGTAGCTGCCTAAACACTACAGTGTTGATACAGGTAAGAGCATGGATGTAAGCGTCATTTTAGTTGCCATACATGTAACTTACGACACTGTGGATAAGTTGCAAAGGTCGTTTTGAGACTGGTTTTGAATGATATCGCTAGCTTTTTGCACGTTTATCACTCAACACACAAACTTCTTAAACTACTATAAAGACTAAAAAATATGGTATACTGTTTTCGTCGTTCTAGCTTAGCTGGTGTATGAATTACACACATCTGTCTGTGTTTACAACCAGTTTATTACAATAACATCACTTAACCTCAAGATGGTGCTGTGGGTTAACTGTAAGCTACTGACTACTGTAATACATATTTTTAGTAGGACAAAAATAGCCTTTTATTATTTAATTGCTTTCTGTAATAGGCAGCTGAGTCTGCTTTTGCCTCAGCATGTGTCAACATCTTGATCAATGCTGTGCAATAAATAGAAAGCCAATTAATGGTCAATTTGTTTGCATATGTTTGCAGAGCAATGGCTGCGTCTACAAGTAAAGGGCTCCCACAAGATGATGGCATATGGACATTTCTTAAAAGTCGGGGTATTCCTGAGGAGAATATTTGGAAAATCCAACAGGAGCGTGTAAGTTTGTACAATATTTCCAATCTTTTTTCCCCAGCATTGCAACACGCTAACTTCCAAATGGATGTTATCGCTTTAAAATGTGTTTTGGATGGTAATGACAGTTTTGCAGTACCTGCTGCAACAAATTATATGTGTTTACTCAAATAAGTGATTATTAGATTGTGAGTACAGTATAACATATGCCAGCCTCGTAACTTTTGTTGTTGTTGTTGGTGTTATTTTCTCATTACAGATTGACAGTTCGGTAGTTGGAGAAGTAGATGATGAAACACTAGCTGAGTATATTCCTGCATATGGTGACAGGATTGCTCTGAGGCCTTTCTGTATGGAAAAACAAAGAAGAGGAGGAGGTGACCGAAAAAAACTTTCATTGTTTGAAAAACTTAAAAGAAAAATGGAGGCAAAAACTAACAGAGATACAGATTGTGATGAGGAGTATTTCCTGCTATCAAAACAAATGCATATGCAAAAAAAATAAAAGGGCTGTAAAGACATCAAGAAAAACAGAGTTAGGGTGGTTACATGAAATTAAAATGGTAAGAAAACGCAATGGCGGAGGAACCAGAGTAATGGAGATTTCCAAGAGTGCTACAAAAAAAGACATTCTGTCACAAGCAAAGATTCTATTTTTCCCCAAATGGGAGTTCTAAGAAGGGAATGTGGGAAGAGTTTCGTCACAATATTGTTGACTTTCAGGAAGCAGACCTTTCAGCGATATTAGTGTAGGAGAGCTCTATGAAACTTTTAAATTTGGGATTCTAAGATTTTACTTATCAACAGTCACTGTGACAGATGAAGATGACATTTTCACAGAAGAAGCAGACTCTGATAAAGACTCAAATGCAGAAACGGAACAGGAAACTGAGGAAGTGAATGAGAAGACACAAGACAGTGGAGAGCAGCCACAAAGTGATGAAGATGAAGGCACCAGCAATATACCAGCTTTTGAAATCATTGATCTGACATCTTTGTGCAATACAGCAGAGGTAATTTTTGGCCCTGTGCAAAGTGGACAATTTCTGGGTGTACTGGATGATACACTCCAAGTTGAGCCCATTTGTACAACAGATGAGGCACAAATAAACACCTACACCTCAACTCCCATTCAGTCTGAGATAGTAGCAGCACGCCCACCCAGTCCTCCAGAGGGATTGTTGTATGTGACAGTGAAACTTCACAGAGTGAATCTCTTAGAAGAACTCATTAAGCAGTTTAAGGATGGAGCAATGATGAGCTACTCTGTGAAATATAGCTTTATTAATGAAATAGATGCTGATGGTGTGTCCAGAGACGTATATGCTGCCTTCTGGACAGAATTTTTTGACTGTGCTGCAGAAGGTGCTGATGTTCGAGTGCCATCACTGTCCCCAAAATGGCTAGAGGAAGAATGGAGATCAGTTGGTAGAATACTGGTCAAGGGATTTAAGGATCACAGATATTTCCCAGCTAGGCTGGCTCAGGCCTTTACAGTAGCAGTCATATTTGGTGAACATTCAGTGTCTCATGATCTACTGTTTGACTCCCTGATGTTATATCTAAGCCAGTCTGAGCGGGATCTTTTGTCTATTGCCTTGAAAGACACAGTAGTTGGTGATGGTAAAGATGAACTCCTTGATCTCATGGCCTGCATGGGTGTACGTACAGTACCAACAAAAGAAAACCTTAAAACTGTGCTTCTCCAGGTTGACCACAAGCAAATTGTTCAGCAACCAAAATATGCACTGGATAACATTGCTGCTGTGGCAGGACCAACTCTTAAGACCTTCTTCCCGTGTGTGCAGGAACTGCAGAGGATGTATGATGATCTGAAACCAACAACACGCAAGGTGTTAAAGCTGATCACTGCCTCCCCATCTACTCCAGCTGAGAACCAGAGTTTGAGATTTTTACACCAGTACATCATGGGATTGGATGACATTGGTCTTCGGAAGATGTTGTCATCTGTGTTAAAGAAATTGAAGTCATATTCACCCCCTTGGAAGGGCTAGGACGGCGACCCATTGCACATACTTGTGGCCCAACTTTGGAGCTGCCATCTATTTACAACAGCTACCCAGAGCTACGTGCTGAAATAGAAGCTATATTGTCTTCCAACCTTTACTCAATGGACATTGCATAGTTTCTCTTAACACTCAATCATAATGCATAAACACATTTCCTTCTGTTTATTTTATTCACACATTACGGTTTTTGTTTATTTTGCTCAGTTTAGCCCCATTTTGCCAGCTGATAATGTTTAAGACAGTGTAAGTGAGAAAGAATTTTTGTTTTCCATTTTAAGCATTTTTCTTTTATCATCACCATACTTCTTAGTTGTTAGGTCAAATTATCCAAAAACACCAATGTTGTTGTTTTTGATGGGTTGATAATGGAAATGTTCATCTTCAAAAATCCTGAACAATTTAGTATGTTCACTCTGTTGCTTTTATATAATTGTATATCAAATCTTTTGATAAATTTTACAAAAATGTTGCAGTTGTTTTATCTAATGGACCAAAATATTCAGAAAAAATGTAAAACATTTTGAGTCATTTTGTAAAAAATAAATGCATGTTAATTTCAGATGTATTTTCTATCTATGACATGGCATCTATGAGATTACTAAAACATGTTTACACAAAGTTGCACTTTTACCGGTTTTCAGGAGTTACAAATAAAGGCACTGGTTGCTCATGTTTTGTACATTTGTGGAAACTCTGTTTTGTTTTGTTTTTTTACTACAGAATAAAATAAACATACATTGAATGTTCAAGTGCATGTAAGCACGTAAGAACATGTAAAGCTCAATGGCTTCATCTGGAGATGTGGGTGGTTGAAGACTGTTTTCTATCATGGCATAACAACAGATATCAAACAGTTTTATCACAGGGGTATGGTCCTCTCTGTAAGCATTCCTCCCTGCAGGTCTGGATCTTCTGGTGTGATACTTCTTTCAGGAACTCTCTAGCTACATATAGTTGAGGTAGGGTGTACATCATTACTGGACGTCCTGCTGGAGATACTGCATATCTAGATGGACGGATTCTGTGTGTGTTCCAGAGATGAGCAACGCCCTGCAGTTCCCTATACATAAAAGCCAAAAAAGAGAAAATCAGTTGTTATAGCTGAGCTGTAACCAGTGTACAGTAAGTCTACTGTCCCTGTAGAGATAGCTGTTAGCATTATCATGTTATATGTAGGATATATTAATAAAAGCCAAAAAAACTGAAAAACACAGCCTTCTTACCTCTATTATTTCAAGACATGTGAACTGTATTAGATTTTTGTCTAGGAAGTCTCCAGAGAAGTAGCCAGTCTCTTTTAAATCTTGGAACACATCCATCCAATACTGCGCGTGTTGCTTCCTCAAATACCCCCACCAATGCTCTATGCGCTAGTTATGATTACTTGAGCCGGTCAGGTAACATCTCCTTGAAAAATTGTCGCCATGATCATGCCTTAGGAATATTTGCATTTGTGCTACGTAACAGTTCTCTGTGCCTTGATCTGATCGGATCCTGGTAGCAGTTCCGTTGCGTGATGACACCTCACTAATAAAATATCCCGCGATTACCTTTGGGTGGCTACTTGTGGAATATGCGTGTAGCCAAATTACCATTCAAGAAAATCCATCTATTGCACCGTTGATGCATATCCCATAAGGTTTAAGTTTATCATAGGAATCTATATGCCATAAAAAGTTCGGCCCTGGATTCAGATACAGACGTCCATGGAGGCGATTCCTGCGTCTCTGTTGCACTCCGTTGGGATCCAGTAACTTCAACAAATTCCTGATTGTCTGTTGTGTCACTACGTACCCTTCCTGAATGCATTTCAGATGCATTGTCTTATATCCATGAAGTCTGACAAGACAAGGTTTAGCTGGTCTTGTAAAAACACTGCAATGTCCAAGAGATCTGACTTCTCTTTCCGCCGAAACAATCGCATCGACTTGAGGTGCCTGTGCAAAGTTGTCAAACTAATGGTTATACCATCAATATGACTCAAAGACTGCAGAATCTCCCAATGTCTTAATCCTAATGCAAAATAAAAGCGTATTAAACTGAACAGACAAGGCATCTTAGCAGCTGCGTGTCTGTAAGGTCTTCTTCGCTTCTGTTTACCATTATTTTTCTTGTAAAACAGAAATAATTTAAGTCGTAAAAACAGAACTTAATTTTCTTGTAAAAACAGAAACTATTAAGTCGTAAAAACAGAACTTACTTTTCTTGTAAAAACAGAAACTATTAAGTTGTAAAAACAGAACTTACTTTTCTCGTAAAAACAGAAACTATAAAGTCGATAAAACAGAACTTACTTTTCTCGTAAAAAAACAGAAACTTTTTAAATTCAAATGGATGCATTACGCTTCTGTATGTTTATATACAGGCAGAAATAAATATATATTTTTATAGATTCTTTCCTACACATATTTCTAGTAAAGGAATTGCTGTTTTATTGCTGCTCTTTGTTTTTGTGGCTGAAGTCATGTTCTAAAGAAAGAGAGAGAGAATAATAAGCAGTGGTGTAATTTTGACAGTCATGACATTAATTTATTTACTTTATTATAACATACAATACACAGATAATACAGATAAAGTTTGACAGGTAACAAGCATGTCCACAGCATTGCAGATAAGTGCATCTTGATATTATGATGTAAATAACAAAACAGGCTAGACTTCTCCACTGGTGCATGATACCTGAACATAACGTTTCCTTGTGAGAGACAGGTAAGGACTGTGGGCATGTGGCTGACATACCTGTCTTCTGCAGAGTTGTGCCTGGGCCAGTTCAGCTGTAGGTAGGGACACAACCCCAGGCAGGAGACCAGGGGCCCGAGGGTCATCTGGCCCAAGACCTCTTTGTCCCACATCCAGAGGTGAATGCTGGATCTGCTGAGGGCCCACTCGTGCTCACCGCTGACGTGGTGCAGTACACCTCAGCACAGAGCCTAAATACATTGAATTTAGAGTCTAAGTTAAAAGGAGTGATCACATCTGAGTTCATTTTTTATCTGAAATACTAACAGAAAACAAACTTTCCTGTCAGATCGTGCAGTTATTGATTCAGGATGGTCTGGCAATCCTGTCTCTTTTCTTGGTGTTTTCCACGGCTGTTTTCTCATAGCTGTAAACAATTCAACTATTGTTAGAATACAGGGAAATACAATATGGTTGTATTTACAACAGCATTACTATTAACAGTGCTATTGTATTTTCAACAAATAAACAAAATATAACTACATTTTCATTGATTGATTACCTCCATGTTA